>CAUYQV010060252.1:0-44344 GCA_963574575.1 Galagoides demidoff
ATCTTACAGGGGTACAAGTGAAACTCTCTAAGAGTAGAATCAGAACGTTTTAAAACTATAACAGAAAATGACATGAAGGCTGTGTTGATCAGTTTGATGGAAGTATTTCGGATTGCATGCGAAAACCCCACACTGTACCCCAGAAGTGCATTAATGTACATAGTTACCATTCAATAAAATTAAAAAAAAAAAAAAAAGAAATTAGAAACATTTAGATGAACCTAAAAACTTAAAACCTGTAGTTATGTCTCACCATGGACTTAACTGCTTGGAGAAATTAGTTGATAATTTTTTTTATTACATGTTGATGCTACTTAGACATATAAAATGAAATTGCTATCTTTCCCATTGATAAATATACTTGATAAAATATATCTGGGTTTATATAAATAAAGGGTTTGGTCTCCAAGGGTTTGGTCTTTGGGCAATAGTCAGATTGGGGGGTTAGCATTCCCTACTGGGAAAAATAACTGGACTTTAAAATTTATATTCTTGAAATAATGTACGGTTCCATTTTTCTGAAGTCTGTCTAAGAACTGTAAACATAAACTACAGTGATAGAAATTATGATGTGGTGGCCTAACTGGCAAATGTAGGTTGATTAGTAAAAGGAATGAGGAAATGTATTGGGGTAATGGAATAATTTACTAAGTCTAAAGTGACCCAGAACATTACTCAAATAATTTTATTGTACTTATTCACTCTCCCTTTTTAGTATCTTCAGTTTGGGTTGATGTTAGCCTTAAAACACAGTGGCTATTACAGGAGCTTCACTGATCAGCGGCTGCTGTCTAAATCTTTTAATTCCTTTCTTTTCCTTTTTCTCCGTTTTTGAGAGCATTATTAACACAAACTTGCACATATCTGTGTGTGACCAATGCAGTGGGAATACTAATTTAGTCTGGTATGCTATAAATAGAAAGACAAAATATTACAAATATTTCCATTGAGCATCTCTTGATCATTAGCAATATTTAATTTAAAAATCTCTTTCAGTGACCCTTTCTTTTGTAATTATTTGAAGTAACTTCACTCATTTCAGAAAACAAAAATTATTTGAACTAACTCCTTACATCCTAAGCGCGTGCTTTTGCAAATTGAAATATGAGACTAGATGCCTTGAAGTTGTACATTTGCCATTACAAATTCATGTAATTAAGTCAATAAATTTAAAGTAAAGTTAAGGAGGGTGATAATGAGTTTGCTCAGAGTAATATAAACTAATCGTGTTGGAGAGGGAATGTGCAGCAACTGAGATGATTCAAGGGTACTAATTAAGGCAGTAGTGAGAAATGCAATCATAGGCAGAATGCCGAATGACCTAATTTTTCCTCCCTTTCTCGCTTTTGAAGTAACTTCACCAAATGAGGTGCCCTCTGCAATATTCCATGTTTATTTTATAAACGCTAATGATTAATACCTAAAATACAAGTAAAGAAACATCATAACAAACAAGTCATTTAAAACATCATTGTCTGATCGTGCAAGAGTGTGCTTCGCACTGAATTAAAATAATACACTGCTGTATTTCTGAGTAGGCCATTAATTGAAACTACGAAATCTCTACTTTACAATATTCTGGCACTTGGATTCTAAATGAAATTCAGTGTGATTGTTTTAGATAGTTCTTCTTTATTCTGGCCCGAAGTTAATAAAACCCAATATAATCACAGGAAAGTGGGCCATAGTTAAAACTATAAAATACTTTAGATCAGAGAAGAAAAATTAATTAACAGAAGAAATGCTAAGTAATCATTTGTTTTTGTACATAGTTTCGTTATTTTTTCAAAAGTCCTGTTGTCAAGGCTAACCATTTTAGAACTTGGTTTTGTAAATACTTTCAAATAGAGTACAAACCCTGTAAAAGGAAACAGAGAATGAAATAAAAGGAAGGCCAAGAATCATCAAATCATAGATTCCCAGAGTCATCTAGTCCGACCCCCATGCAAAGGAGTGACTTTGCCACACAATATTGGAAGGGCTTGTTTCAGGTAGCCCATTTAAGTTCATTCAGGGCTCTCTTTAGTTTCGTATGTTTAGAAGCTTATAAGAGTTAAGTTGTCTGCCTAAAATTGGGGTAGTAGGGATGTAGATAAAAAAAGTTCCTCACTTCATGAATAATTTTTTAATGGCATAAGGTAATATGATTTAGCATATCATAACTGAATAAAAAATAGCCAGGAATGATTTTGTAATTTTCTCTTGTCTGTATTTCTTAGCTTTGACAATCAGCTTGTTTGTTTTTCTTGCAGTGATTTGCAAGTCAAGTTACTCCCTCAAGAGGGAGTAGGGCTGGAAGTCTTCCTTTGGAAGCCAAAAGAATGTGGAGCACTTGTTCTACAGCCTGTCCAGGAGCAATAAACTCTGAGAGAAGAGCATAAGGGAGATAATTAACTTCTCTTTCTTCTTAGAAGAACTCATGTATTTAACATCGTATAGTTCTTAGTGTAGTGTGAGAGATGAATAATTGTATTCACAAATACCATGTCCACATTGCCAGGAAACCACTGTTGGAGTGTCCAAATACATTCCAGAAATCAATTCACCATTTTAAAATACAAATAGAGCAAGTATATATTTTTCCTTCTAAAAACATGATATTAAACTTGAGGAAAAGGACTTAGGCCATAATAAAAAATTGGTTTTTGTTACTTTTTTAGTTATAATATTATAATACTTAATAAATCAATGCATAGATTGATTTATTATCTCTCTATGCGTAGCTCAATCAGACCCTAATCAATCAGCATAAAATAAACATTCTAGTTCTTTTCATTTTTATATTTCTCCTATGAGTATTAAAAAAAATTTGACTCTAAAAAAAAATTTTTTTTTTTTTTTGAGACGGAGCCTCAAGCTATCCCCCGGATAGAGTGCCATGGCATCACAGCTCATAGCAACCTCCAACTCCTGGGCTCAAGTGAGTCTCCTGCCTCCACCTCCCAAGTAGCTGGGACCACAGGCGCCCGCCACAATGCCCGGCTGCAGCCATCATTGTTTGGCAGGCCCGGGCTGGGGATTCAAACCCACCACCTTAGGCGTACGTGGCTGGCGCCTTAGCCGATTGAGCCACAGGCGCCAAGCCTAAAAATATTTAAGAACACAAAAAAAAGTACAAAAAACATAATATAAGTTGCCCATAATTAAACAACCCCCCAAAAGCTACTTTTAGCATAATCTACCTTTCATATAGATACATAATTATATCAACATGTGTATGGAAACATTGTCTGACAGTTATGAAACATACTACAAATATTAGCCATTATTAGTAAATAAAAATCATTATTGTGATTCTGGAATATAATTGTTTTCAATCAGGGTTAATATGAGGGTACACATGATTAGGTTACATTATTTGCCTTTGTAAGATAAAGTCCAAGATCTAAGTTGTAGTGTTTTAAGTAATTATATTACACTGAGTCTATAGATGTGTCATACTTTATGAAAATTGTCCTACTTTTGGACAGTTACAGTTTATAATATATGCTATTAATATTCTTATGCATAAATCTCTCTAAACCTCAGTAGATAATCCTAAACTTACAGAAGTCAAAATATCTGGCAAAGACAAAAGCACATTTCAAAAAATGTTCCCTTATATTCTCTATGTAATGTCAAATTACTCTCTAAATATAAAATGTGTGCACTTTATTTTAGTCCTAGCAACAGTGTGACTACCTTGATTTCCCCAGAAAATGTTGGGCATTACATATTGGAAAATAGTTATTCATATTTGATAGATAAAACATAGTAACATAATTCTTAAATTTCCATTCTGCCCATTTGTTTTTCCTTTTTCCTTTTTAGTTGTTAGTCACATTTTTTCCCCTCTCCTTCAATTTTCTACATAGGAAATTTTTATTGTAAAAGTTAGCATTTAAAAGTCATTTTAAAATTCAAAGGAGTTACAGCATTTTGCTGGAACCTCTGCTGCAAAAAGATGGGAAAAGCTGTGGCCCATCCCTCCTTGCTGAGTTGCAATAGCTAGGGCGGGGAATCCAGAGACAGACCCAGTGACTTCTCCCCTCACCACTCAAACCACTCCATCCCTGCCCAAACTAAGACAAATAAGCAGTGACCCTGCAGCCCCAGCCAGCATCAGCCAGAGAACAAGAATCCATGGACAGTTCTGACTGAAACTTCCAGTTAAACTTGCTTAAGAAGCTTGAGCAACACCCATTCAAACAAGTTCATGGGGTCACCAGAGATCACTAGGTACAGACAGCAGGCAAGGGCTCTCCGGAAGGCTGGAGAAGGGTCCCTTCTAGCAAGAATGAGAGCCAGGAGAGAGCACCTTCTGATGCCACAATTAGAACTGCGGCCCCACTGTTTACTCTCTCACCACTGCTATTCCGCATAGTACTGGAAGTCCTAGCTAGTGAAAATGGGCAAGAGAAGGAGATCAAGGGTCTTTACATGGAGATAGAAGAGGTCAAACTCTTGCTCTTTGCAGATGACATGATTTTATACCAGGAAAATCCTTGGACTCAATTACAAAGCTCTTAGAAGTGATCAAGGAATAGAGCAGTGTCTCAGGATACAAAATCAATGCCCACAAATCAGTAGCCTTCGTATATGCCAATAACAGTCAAGCTGAGAATAAAATCAAAGACACTATATCTTTTATAGTAGCTCCAAAGAAGATGGAAATGCCTAGGAATATATCTAACAAAAGACATGAAAGATCTCTATAAAAGGAACTACAAAACTCTGAGAAAAGAAATAGCGGAGGATGTTAACAAATGGAAGAACATACTATGCTCATGGCTTGGAAGTATCAACATTGTTAAAATATCCATACTACCAAAGCAATCCACAAATTTAATGCAATCACCATCAAATCACCAGAGTCATGCATAGAAGAACTTGAAAAAACAGTACTTCATTTTATATGGAGCTAGAGAAAAACTCAAATAGGCAATACAATTTTTAGAAATAAAAACAAATCTGGAGGCATCATGTTACATCAGACTCCAGGTTATGCTACAAGTCTATAGTGATCACAGCAGCCTGGTACTGGCACAAGAATAGAAATGTAGATCTATGGAATAGAATAAATAATCTAGAGATGAACCCATCTCACCATTTGATCTTTGATGAACCAAAGAAAAGCATCCATTGGGGAAAAGAATTCCTATTTAATAAATGGTGCTGGGGAACTGGGTATCCACATGTGCAAGACTGAAACTGGAGTCACAACTCTTACCATTGACAAAAATTGACTCTTGTGGGATAAAAGATTTAAATTTAAGACATGAAACAATAAAAATTCTAAAAGAAAGTATGGGGGAAAACTCTTGATAATATTTGCCTGGGAAAAGATTTTATGAAGCGATCCTCCCTTAAACCCCCAGCAATTGCAGTAACACTGAAAATAAATAAATGGGATTTGATCAAGCTAAAAAGCTTCTGCACAGCTAATGGTACCACAATTAAAGCAAACAGACAGCCTTCAGCATGGAAGAGGCTTTTTGCATGTTACGAATATGGCAAAGGGCTGATAACTAGAATCTACACAGAGCTCAAATTAATCAACAAAAGAGAGCAAACAACACCATTTGTAAGTGGGCAAGAGATTTAACGGAAACTTCTCTGAAGATGACAGATGAATGGCCAACAAGCACATGAAAAAATGCTTGGTTCCAATCTTTAGAGAAATGCAAATCAAAACCATTCTGGGCTATCACCTAAAGCCAGTAAGATTAGCCCACATCACAAAATCCCAAATATGCAGATGCTGGTGTGGATGTGGAAAGATGTGGAGGTCAATTGGCAGGATCTCACCTAATGTGCACAGCACGAGGATGTCCAGCAAGACGCCTGGGTGAAGGGCTCAACTACAACTTAAATGTTACCTTAGCACTTCTACACTGCTGGTGGGACTGCAAACTAACACAATGTTTATGGAAAGAAGTATGGAGATTCTTAAAGAACTAAAAGTTTTCCTTCTATTTGATCCCTCAATTCCATTACTAGGTATCTACCCAGAAGAGCAAAAATAATCTTCTCACAGAGACATCTGTGCCAGATTTGCAGCTCAGTTGCCAAGATGTGGAAGCAACCCAAATGCCCATCAACATATGAATGGATTAACGAACTGTGGCATATGTGTACCATGGAGTACTATTCAGCTATAAGAAAAGATGGAGACTTTGTATCTTTTGCATTTACTTGGATGGAGTTGAAACACATTCTTCTTAGTAAAATATCTCAGGATTGGAAAAAAAATCCACCATATCAATATACAATTCATCAAAACCAACATATAGACAACTACATGCCCACACAAATGATAAAACACAAATACAGGTTAGCAAGGGAGAGGGGAGAGGATGGTGAGAGGAGGGACCAGGAGGACAGTTGGTGGGAGGTGGGAGTCAATTGGTGGGATCTCACCTAATGTGCAAAACGCGAGGGTGTTCAGCAAGACCCCTGGTGAAGGGCTCAACTACAACTTGAATTTTACCTTAGACTTGAAAACAAAGGAACTTAAATATTTGTACCATCATATTAATTTGAACTAACTTTTAAAGTTTAAATTTTGGCTTGGCGCCTGTGGTTCAAGTGGCTAAGGCAGCAGCCACATACACCTAAGGTGGCAGGTTCGAATCCAGCCCGGGCCTGCCAAAAAAACAATGATGGCTGCAACCAAAAAATAACCGGTGTTGTGGCTGGTGCTTGTGGTCCCAGCTACTTGGGAGGCTGAGGCAGAAGACTCACTTGAACCCAGGAGTTGGAGGTTGCTGTGAGCTGTAAAGCCACGGCACTCTACCCAGGGGGATAGCTTGAGGCTCTGTCTCAAAAAAATAAATAAATAAGTAAAGTTTAAATTTTTATCTGACTTCTACATTTAAAAATTAAAAATTTCAAAATTTTATGTGCCCAAATACTCTTTACACATTTTTAGGGAAACATACGTGGAAAAAGTCAAATAAGGGTTGGTATGTAGCTTTAAAATTCTTGTTCCAGACAACGAATGCCTCTAATATCTTATCATTGGGGAATTAATTTCACTACTTCATTATGCAGGTTTATTTCTCTTTGGAGTGTTTCTAAGAAAAACTAATGAGAAGATTTTCAAATCAGTAAAAATAATCAGAGATCTTACTGAATATCAACAAGGAGATTCAGGAAAAGTTCTAAGACCACCAATACTGGTTCTCAGGTTCCTATTTTTGTCACATCTTTCCATGATCTGTCACAAATTAACGTGAGATCTCTAAACAGCACATACTTAGCAAAGAGGATGGCCTTAGCCTATTTGGGCTCTGCTGTAGCAAGCACTATAAAATGAGTAGCCTATAAATAAGAAACAAATCTCATAGGTCTAGAGACAGGGAAGTCCAAGATCAAGGCACCCGCAGATTCACTGTGTAGGGAGGGCCAGATTTCTTTTTCACAGACATTGCCTTTTTACTATGTCCTCACGTGCTAGAAAGTATAAATGAGCTTCCTGTAGTCAAGTCTCTTTTGTGAGGGAATTAATCTCATTCATGAAGGTTGTGCCTGCCTGACTTAATCACCTCCCCCAAAGACCTCCACCTTCTAATACCATGATCAGGGGGAGGGGTGATGAATTTCAACCTATAAATTTTAAGGGAATGGAAGCATTCAAACCATAGCAACATTGTTACAATTTTTAAATATCTTCATTTTATATATATGATAGTTATCTATCATGATATAGATATCTTCATTTTATATATATGATAGTTACATAGCTATGTGACATTTTCCTAGGAGCCTTACACATATGTCATTGAATCAAGTTTCGTTTACACACACAAACATAGACAGATCAGGCATATTCTGCTTAGGCAGTTCACAGATTAGGATCCTCCTTTTAGAATACACCGTCAGTGTTTGAAAGAAGTCCTGTCATTAGCAAATTTTAAAGAGGTTTCATCTGCGCCTTCTTCCCTCTTTCATTCCAGCCATGAGAGTGAGCTTGGGAATAGTCCTTCCCACAACTGATCCATGAGATAACTGCAGCCCTGTCACTTACAATGAAACTTTTTGGCAAACTGTGCTAAAGGAGTCCAGATAAATTATGCCTCAGAGTCTGATCACCAGAAAATATAAGAAAATAAATGTTTGTTTTACTAAATGGCCAAGTGTTAGGGTACACTTTTATACAGCAATAAGTAACTGAGACATGGTTTGGTACCTGGGAATAGCACGTTGTTATATATATATGGATTTATATGGCTTTGGGTCCAGGTAGGGGGCAGAAGCTGACATAATTTTGAGGAGCTTACGAGAAAGCCTAACTTGCCTTGAACAGACTGTTAGTAAGAATCTGAAGTCTAAGAATGTTTCCAGGGAGAGCTCAAAAAAGAAAAGAACAAGATGTTATTGAAACCAGAGAAAGGAATCTTAGATATACAGTGACAGGCAGTTTATCAGGCAGTTTATTACTGTCTCCTGTGGGAATGTGCAATGTAGAAAACACGTGTCATGAGCTGCATGAAGTCACTTAGAAGATTTCTACACGGTGTGTTTAAGGTGCCTTCTACAATATCTGCAAGGAGAGCAAGACAGTAAGAGGATTATCTAACAAAAGGAGCCACAAATTAGTGGTTCTAGAAATTCTCAGACTATTCAACTTGCAAATGATGCTAAAATTAAAAAGCCTCTTCTGATAGAGATTGATTTCACAGCATTGCAAAAAACGCATGGTCTAGAGATGAATCTGAGGGTGTGAGTGTGACTGTGACACCTCTGGGCAGGCTGTCAGAGGACCAGTGGCACTGCTTCCGAGTAGTGCTCAGTCCCACAGAGGACATTCTAAAGAGAAGCTGTGGGGCTCATGGCTAAGAGGCTCCTGAGTGTGTATTTTTGTCTAACAGAGTGAATCCCAGTGAGTTTCACAGAAGGCCTCCAAACAAAGTGTCAGGACAGAGTGAAACAAGGCTGCTGGATGCCATTATGACCCCACAGATCGACTTCCAACAAGTAGCATGAGAAAATTACTCATGAAAACCAGGGTTAAGTCTTCATGAGAAAGCAATCACTCAGATGGTGGAGCCAGGAGCCCAGATGGAGATGCAGACATCCATGGGCATTATCCTCTGGTTTGAGACCCGAGGAGGGAGCCTCTAATAGCTGCTAATTGCCATGGACCAGTGGTCCATGTTTTGTTTCCATTTTTTTCTTCAAGTCTTTTCCCACTGTTGGGATGGGAATAGGAGGAAAGTGCTAGGAAAGGAATTGAGAGCATGAGAATCCACAAACAACATGTTGTACATGAGAGACTGGAGTAGGAAAAAGCCATCTGTCATATAATTCTACTTATTTAGAGTTAAAACAGGCAAGAGAACTTTTCTGATGTTTGATGCCCCAATAATACTGATCCTTGAAGGGGGAGAGACAAACAATCAGACTATAGAATGAAGGGGGCCTTGTGTATGGGGAGCACATGGTTATGTGCACTTTATTTATTTATTTATTTTTTTGAGATGGAGCCTCAAGCTATCACAGCTCACAGCAACCTCCAACTCCTGGGTTCAAGTGAGTCTTCTGCCTCCGCCTCCCAAGTAGCTGGGACCACAGGTGCCCGCCACAACCCCCGGCCATTTTTTGGTTGCAGCCATCATTGTTGTTTGGCGGGCCGGGCTGGGGATTTGAACCCGCCACCTTAGGTGTACGTGGCTGGCACCCTAGCCGATTGAGCCACAGGTGCCAAGCCTATGTGCACTTTATGAAATGGTAAATTTCTAGGTATTTTTACATTGCCATTTGCAAATTTCCCATTTGTGTACTTTCGTAAACATAAGTTACACTTTAGTAAGTGTACATCAAAAAATAAATTATTTTAATTGTAATGTATAAAAAAATAATGCAGACAAAGAGGTAAGAATGTTTTAAAAATATTTTAAAGTTAATGCTTAATATAAGCTAAGAGAAAGGTTTTATCTGTTTTTTGTATTGAAGATTCGTTTTAAATTTTGAAGTGATAGGTAATAATTGTACATATTTATGGGGTTAGAGTGATACTTTGATACATATGTTCAATGAGTGATAGTCAAATCAGACTAATTACCAAATCCATCACCACAAACTCGTATCACATCCTTATATTGGAAACATTCAAAATTATCTCTTCTAGCTATTTGAATATATACAACAAATTATTGCTGACTACAGTCACTTTACAGAGCTACAGAACAATAGGTCTTCTTTTTCTGTAAATTGTAATTTTGTACCCATTAACCAACTTCTTCCTACCCATCCCCCACCCCTTCCCAGTCTCCACTAACCACAGCAGCATAGTACTGGCATACAAATAGAGACAAGGATCTATGTAACTGAATAGACAACCTAGCGATGGAAACAGCTTCATCTCATATCTGATCTTTGTTGAACCAAAGAAAAGCATACACTGGGGAACCACATTGCCATTTAATAAATGGTGCTAGAAAACTGATTAGCCACATGTAGAAGACTGAAATTGGACTCACATCTCTCACCACTTACAAAAATTAAACCTCAGTGGATAAAAGACGTAAAGCCTAAGACACAAAACTATACAAACCTCTAGAAGAAAATGTGGGAAAGACTCTTAACGCTATTGGGAAAGAATTTATGTACAAGAACCCAAAGACAATTGCAGCAACAACAAAAATAAATAAATGGGACCCTATCTAGTTGGAAAGTTTCTGCACAATTAAGAACAAAACCAACAAAGCAAAGAACAGGTTTTAAAATTACTTCTAGGAGTACCAATCTCATGGATAAAGTACAATATTACATAATTCATACATAAATTATAATGCTTCAATTTCCTTAGCATTACCAGATCTCCGCATTGGAAACAAAATGCTCATATATTGTATTACTCAAGACTTTTTAGATTTCAATTACCTTAAGAATAAAAAAGAACTATATTGCCTCATATAGTTGGGTAGTAATAATCCTTGCATTAGCTCCTGGCATGAAAAGGAATGCTGAAGAATCAGAATCTCTGTCTTCTCTCCCCTTCCCACTGTTTTTTACATCTTTTATCTATTCCTGGTTTTCTTTGGCTTTACTTTGCAAATACATGTTATTGTAAAATATTAACAATCCTCCCCTATAGCAAAATTCATACATGGAAATCCTTTCCCCAAGGTGATGGTGTTAGGATCCTGAACTTTTCCCTTAAACCCAGACTCCCATATTTAATTGCCTATTTGAAATCTCCATCTAGATGCCCAAAAAGTGTATCAAATCTACTATTCCAAAACTGAGCTCCTGGTGAGCCCTTTACACCTGCTTTTCTCACAGTTTTTCAAAATCAATAAATTCAATTTTTCTGGTTACTCAGGCTAAAAATTATACTGGACTATGTTCTTTCTCCCATATTCCCACATCAAATTTGTGAGCAAATCCTGGCAACTAGACTGATGCTGTCTGATAGAACTTCCTATAATGATGGAAGGAGTCTGTGTCTGTGCTGTCCAATATGGTGGCCTGAGCTTATGTGGGTATTGAGTCTTACTACAAGTGAGGAATTTCATTTAAATGATTATGCTTAGCTAGAAGCTGCCAGACTGACTGACACCTAAACTTTCCAAGTTTATCTAGAATCTTATTACTTCTTATAAATTCCATCAGTACAACCCTACTCCAAGCTGCCCTCATCTCTTGTCTTGATTATTTCAGTAGCCTCTGTAGTGGTCCCATTCCTTCATCATTCCACCCTTCAATCTCTTCTTATCCAAGGCAATACTGTTGAAATCTTTGTGATTTCCCATCATGATTTCTCCCAAAGCCCTCTAAAGGCCTCTTTTTTCACGCAGAGCAAAAGTCTAAGTCAATGGAGCCCTAACCTTACCTGGTCCTCCATTATCTCTCCGGCTTTTCTTTCATTGTTCTCCTGATTCACTTCATCTCAAGTATATTGGCATTTACGCCAATAGGCACATTCCCAATAAAGACCCTGCGACTGATCCTTCTTCTCCCTGGGTTGTTCTTCCCCAGCTTTCCACATCATTTGCTGTCTTGCTTCCGTTGGTTCATTACTCCTATGCTCAGCCAGGCCTTTCCTGTCCACCCTTTCCAAATTTGCAACCCTTCCCACAATACTTCCTATCACCTTCAACTTATTTCTTCTCTTTAGAGTCTGTTACTAACATTCTAAATATCTTATTTATCATGTTTATTGTCTGTCTTCTTTTTAACAATAAAAGCTCTGTAAGGGCGGTGATTCCTTTCTGCTTTGCTGGCTACTGTATCCTGAGCATCTGGGACTGTGCCAGAGCATTGCAGGTTTTTAATAAATAGTTACATCAATTGGGCAGATATGTTTTATATTCTGCAAGAAAATTTATGTGGAATCTCTTCATTCCTGCAAATATCTGCTTTTTGTAAACCCATAGACAAGAGGCCCATTAACTAAAACTTTCAGGCAAGACTTGGATTCACTGAAAAAAGTGTGTATTCTTTGCCTGAAAAAAACTTTGGAAAAAACAAATGAACTCTTGTATTTAAAGTCTCTCAGTCAGTCTTCTGTGCTATGATAAAATCATTTTAATTATTTCAGACATAATTTGTCTATGAAGCACCAAAATATTTTATTTTTTTAATTTTTTTATACAATAATGTAAAACTTTTTCAGATTTAATTAAATCATTCTAAATCAGCTCTTCCTTTAAAAAAATTAAGTCTTGAAGTATCTCTGTAAACAGATATTTTAATTATTATTTATAGATTTAAAAACTGAAAAAAGCACTATTAAAATATTAGTTAACATTTCCTCAAAGTAAACTGTCTTATGTTTGTTATTGTGGCTAAAAAGCTCAATTACTGTGTGATTTTCTGAATGTATTTGTGTCACCATTTTAAAATATAAGAATATACTATATATTTCACATTGTACAAATACTATTAGTAAGGGTGAACAAAAATAATTGTTTTTATTTAACATTAGTATTCATTGCTGTCAATATTTAAAACAAATCAATATTTAAAATTCTGATACAGTTGTAAGATAATGGGATTGGTAAAACTCAGCAGTTCCCAAACTGCAATGAGGCACCATGGTGTGCCATAGTGAACTCGTGCTGGTGTCATTGGTTATTTTACATTTTCAAAGAGACATAGAAGTACTCGACATCTCTTGAACAGCACCTGAACCTGTAGCTCAAGATAATTAAGAGTTCCAACATTAAACTATAATACATTCTTCTCAATGCTCTCAGATGTTCATGAGTCTGAATTTTCCATTATTATCTTCAATAAAGTATCACAAGAATGGAAAAGCAAGTATCCAATGTACCTGATACTCCTGTAAGACCAGCAAATAAACATCTATCTGCCTACACAAGAGAAAAACACAATTAAATTCAAGAAGAGGGGAGGAGGGAAGGGAGAGCATGAGGAAGGATGGAGATTGGTGAGTCTCACCTCACTGGCCCAGTGTAAGGGTATATGCCACACTTCCTGGGTGAAGGGCTCAGCTACAATTTGGACCTTACCTAGCAATCAAAAATAATGGAAATTAATGTTTTTACCTTCATATTAATCTGATTTTTTTTAAGTTAAATACTGTTAGAAAATAAGCGTGCAATACAAAATGAGGTTGGCACTGTCCAATCAGATTTGTGAGGAAGTTTGGCATGCCTCCTGGATGAAGGACTCAACTGCGACTTGATCTTTCCTTAGAATTGAAAACAATGTAAACTAAAAATTTGTACCCTCTTATTAATTTGAAATAAAAAAAAGAAAGGTGAACAAAACAAACAAAAAAAGCCATTGTGTGGTAGTCAACTGGTACATGTAACCCATTACTAAGTAACTGTGGTTATTTAGAATGAAATACAAATATAAGTTTTATGTATGACTTGTTTTTCAAATGACTACTAAGTTGGTGAGATATTTATAATTATTGCCTTGTATATACTTAACTACTTGATAACTTTATCAAGGTACAAGAATGTTATCAACTAAGAAAACGTGGGAACCTCTACAGTCATATTATTTGCTTTTTACTTTTTTTTTTTTTGTACTTTTACTATTTACTGAAATTCTGCTTTGAATTTGTATAACTCTAGGAAACATTGGTTATAGGAAAATGGCACAATGAGGTTCTTTAAGATATACAAATCATTTATAAAAGTGAACTTGTAATCTTGATCTTAACCATTTTGAGTTGTTTATCATTGATAGAACTGGGAAACAATATTCAATTTGTTTTTTTTTTTTTTTTTTTTAGACGGAGCCTCAAGCTATCCCCCTGGGTACAGTGCCATGACATCACAGCTCATAGCAACCTCCAACTCCTGGGCTCAAGCGAGTCTTCTGCCTCCTCCTTCCAAGTAGCTGGGACCACAGGCGCCCGCCACAACACCCGGCCATTTTTTGGTTGCAGCCATTTGTTGTTTGGCAGGCCAGGCTGGGGATTCGAACCCTCCACCTTAGGTGTACGTGGCTGGTGCCTTAGCCAATTGAGCCACAGGTGCAGAGCCACAATATTCAATTTGTATTAGTAACAAAAGATGATCAGAAAATTTAAGAAAAATAATGAAATTTTGCTTTCAGGAGAACTTCAAAACATAGTTTTGAAACCCTTTGGAATGAACAAAACCCAACTGAATACTGCCAAGGCACTCTTTTCCTTAATTTTTTAAAGTCTTGTGTATTTGAAGGGAAATTTAATCCTTATATTACCTATTCATTTATACTTAACTCATCAAAATGTTTGATGTAAGCTACAACATTTGATATCTAAAGAGCTTTATGAGATTTTACATCTGGAAATTCTAATGTTTTATAAAGAATTCATTAACTTCTTTTCTTTAAACTAGAAGTTCACTTTTTTGCAACGTATGTAGAACTAAAATTTTAAATTTCACTTTAGTTTGGTACAGTTAAGAAACCTAGTGGGATTAAACTAATGAAACATTTTGAGTGTTGCCTTTGTGAGCTATTTCAGTGTGATAGATTTAAGGTTTCTTTGATGGAATTACAATTTTAATAATTTTTTAGAAACTGAACAACAGTAAAATATTTCGTATGTGTGATCTTTTAATGGAAATATTCTCATTCTGAGAATGAAAAATTCTATTTTAATCATTCTGCAACTTCTGTAGCATAATAACCTATACTGGCGAAGCTACAAAACTAACATAATACCAGTGTAGTCTCTGTGACAGTATTTTAAGTGTAATAAATGTTGTCTTAACCCTCAAGAATGTATCCTGAAGAAACCAATGGTTAATATGTTTTATGACAAAAAATTTTGAAAGTGCATTAGATCATGTCTGCAAAAGGTGAATGTTTGTTCTTCGCACTGTTTTGTTTGACTAACTTTGAAACATCCTCAACGCAAGGCACAAATGAAATAAAATTAAACTAATCAAACACTCAATGTGAGTTATGTCATTTATATTCAGCAATTAGTTCACTAAAACACATTGTGTGGAGGGTAATTGGTGGGAGCACACCTATGGTACATCTTACAAGGGTACATGTGAAACTTACTAAATGTAGAATATAAATATCTTAACACAATAACTAAGAAAATGCCAAGAAGGCTATGTTGACTAGTTTGATGAAAATATTTCAAATTGTATATAAAACCAGCAAATTGTACCCCATGACTGCATTAATGTACACAGCTATGATTTCATAAAAAAAAAAAACACAATGTATGATGTATGATTTCCTTTGATATTATGTACAGGGCATTTGCTAGATTGAATCATCTGCAGTTGACATTATTAGGGAAAGAAGTGGTCAATAATAGGCAATTTCACATGGCTGAACCTTTACCCGGCATGAGCATGTCAATATAAAAGGTAATGTTTTGCTAAGAATCACCTCATTACAAAAACCTAGTTTTCATGTTTTAACAAAGCTACTTATTTTACTGTCATTCTTTTCTAATACAAATATTTTCTTAAATTGGAAATGGACTTCAAAACTTACTTATCCTAAGCCTAAGGATAGCCAAGTTCTGCAAATACAATACTAAACTTCAGCGAATTAAAAAATAATGAATTTAATTTTCACTGATGCTACTTGTCATCTCTACATCTGTTGTCTTTATTCTAGGACTCAAGCCCCAAGCTGATGAGATGCTGATAGGCATGGAATCACACTCTGAAAACAAATTGTCTCTTAAAATTTCTACTAGAAAGTCAGACAGTCTTCTTATGGGTCACATTTCTTTGGCCTAGGCAAATCATGTGACAACATCGAAGGTAGTGAAGAGACACAATTCAGGCCTGGTGTGGTGGCTCACGCCTGTAATTGCAACACTATGGGAGGCTGAGGTGGGTGGATTGCTTGAATTCAGGCATTCAAAACCAGCCTAAGAAGAGTAATATTCCTGTCTCTACTAAAAATAGAAAAACTAGCAGGGTACAGTGGCAGACACCTGTAGTTCAAGTTCCTGGGGAGGTTGAGGCAAGAGGATTGCTTGAGTTCAGGAGTTTGAGGTTGCTGTGAGCTATCATGCCAGGGCACTCTACTGAGGTTACAGAGTGAGATTATGTTTTAAAATAAATAAAGAAAGAAAGAAACACTGACCTACCAGTTGCACCAAAAGTGAAAGAATTAAATATTGTAGACCACTACAATGGTGGCAATGCTGACTTTTCCAATTACCACAGTTTTTAGATAACGTGAAGTTCACCATAGAACACAAACCTTCAGCAATGCCTGGTGTTACTCCAAATTCAACTAAAGAGGGATCTGTAAATATTAATAAAAATGAGTGCTAGAGTTATTAAATTTTGTTGTGCACGAAATCTAGCAAAGGTAGTGTGAAATACTGCACAAAGAAAGAAAACATCACCTACTATCTTATCTGGATAAACTAACTTTAGTGTCAACCTAAATACCAGACTCTCTAAAAGAAAATTACATTTATCTGAGACTAGGGTATTGCAAAGGAAAAATGTATGTCATACTGAACTATGCTGAAATTCAGGGAGGCAAAGAAAGAAAAAGGTTTTTAAGAAAATAATGAGAAGTCTTGCATAACTGTCTTGAGATAAGTATCATTGGCTACACTGATCAATAACCAAGGTGGTGCCAATTCAAAATTGCACAGGAAGTGGCTGGGCAGATGTTCTTGCTCTAGTATTATTTTTTTAAATAAGGTGACGGCCTCTGTGTAAGTGTGATCCTGGCAAAGTGTTTTGTGATGATTTTTATCAGTCATTTATGCATGGACACCCTCTCTTCATGGCCTTCTCCGGTTCCATTTGTTAGGACTTTTTTTCTCTTTTCAACACAAGTGACTCCATGTTAATTCTGACAAATTTTACATAGGATCATACAGTAGAACCTCCATCACTGATAGCTGGCCACCTGCCTACATTAACCACCTCCATAAACTGATCAATTTTCATAGACAGGACAGGAACCATATGCATTATATGGAAGTTCCTTATGTTGACCACTCCCATATGTTGACCAGTTTGTTACAGTCCCTTGGGTGTTCAATTTCCAGAGGTTCTACTGTATTTGATTAACACATTCTGTAGTAGTCTTGGGCCTTATAAACCAGTGGATATGATCTGAACCATAGTCACATGATGTTGCTGCATGATGTCAAACCGAGTGTTGACTGTAGCTTCTCCTTGTCTTTACCCCAAATAGTCAACTGGCTGATGTTGATTTAGTCAAGACTGAAAGGGAAAAAGTAATCAAGCCCATTGTTTGGCATTTGGATTTCAGAGGCTTATCATGTGTTTATGTAGACACACTCTCACATACATTTTCTTTCTTCTTTTTTCTTCTCCTCATTTATTTCTAACTATATGATCTAAGCATGCTATATAGTGAAAGCAGGAATAATAGATACCACCACAAAATATGTCATTTTATTTTGTAAAGAAAACTCTATTCATGAATTATAAAACAACTCACATGCTCATAAGAGGAAATTCCTTAAAGAAATAAATTTTGCATGAGACAAAAATTTCAAGAAAAACAATTATGAATAAGAAAAAGATTTAAATTAGTACAAACAGGAGTGTTTTTAAGAAGATTCAAATAAAATATGTATAAGGTAGCAAATTAAATTTATTTAACTAACTTGAGTAATTTTGAAAAACCATTAATGTCACATTTTAGAATCATGTACATATCAATGTTGTAATATTCCCTTACTTAAATTTTTAATTTTTAAAAATTTCTTGATTGTAAATATGAGGTCAAAAGCAGTAATATCACTAACTGCTCTCAGTATAGCTATAAAAGGATAAAAAGACAAAAATCTATGCTAAACCCATGGCACAACAAGTAATTTTATCTACCATATGGCTTATTTTTGCTTGATTCACAAAACATCTGATGTTGTTATAGGCTGGAAAGCTGACCCATTAGAAAGGAATGTAAAACATTTGCTTCAGACCACCTTGCTACCATGAACAGATTACAAAATTAGTACAGTGAACAATAGGGAAAACTCAGCTTCAATGAACCTGCACCTGAATGTGTCTGGTTAACTTTATTCATTCTGATATGATCATGTTCATTTTTCTTGGATGCTGCTTTATTTTTAATCATCGCTAATCCATTTTCAAGGAAAACATTATGAAAATGTCATTTGACATTAAGGAACAATTCAACTATTATGTTTTAAATTTAAAATATTGTAATAAATATATTGTTAAAGTAAATACAAGGTCTGACAATTAAGTTCATGAAGTTGCCACTGTGTGCTGGCATTGGCAGCACTGTACAAACAACTTGGTAAAGTTTCATAACCTTGACATATCAGTGTCTCACTGTTTACATTAACACATGTTGATGTCATTTGTTATTGTTAGGTGGTTGTGTGTGGTGTCAGGAGAATGGTGGAGCATGAATCAAAGCAACAAACAAACATTAAATTTCTTGATAAACTTGGCTAAAGTGGAAGTGAAATCAGGGATATGTTAGTCAAAGTTCATGGGGATAATGCCATGATGAAAATGGCAGTGTACCAATGGATTAAACATTTTTCTGAATGAAGAGAAGACATGACTGATGAAAAGAGGTCAGGACGGCCAGTAATGAGCAAAACTGATAAAAGCATTGCAAAAATGTGTCAAATTATGAGTCAAATCATTGACTGACTATGAGAAGCATAGCAGACCAAATAAACAGTGATATAGAAACAGGAACATCTTTGACGGCTCTTGCATCATGACAATGCACCAGCTCACATAGCACTGTCTGTGAGGGAGTTTTTAACCAGTAAACAAATAACATCATTGGAACACCCTGCCTACCCATGTGATCTGTCCCCAAATGACATTCTTCTTTATCTAAAGATAAAAGAACTATGGAAAGGAAGACATTTTTATGACATTCAGGACATCAAGGGTAATATAACAACAACTTTGATGTGCATTCCAGAAAGAGTTCCAAAATTGCTTTGAAGGGTGGACCAGGCATTGGCAACTGTGCAAAACTTTGCATGGGAAGTGCTTCAAAGGTGACTGTAGTGATATTTAGCAATGAGGTATGTAGCACTTTTTCTAGGATCAGTTTTTGAACTTAATCATCAGATCTCATATAATGTTAAATGTATAATGCAAGGAAAGCAGTGTGGTTTTTTAATTAAGAGAAACTTATTTTTTAATTAACAGCAATGTATTAATAGCTGGAACTTTGACAGTTTTTCCCTCATAGTTTGTTGCAAAATAAGTTTTGATCATTTTTAAACAATCTGTTATTTTCCCTGATTTTGGGTAGGCCCAGAAATATTTTCATATGCTCTCCATTTCCTTTCAACTTTTTCCTTGGCATCTACCTTTGTATCACTCACCCTGTTCTCCAGATGGTGGGTCCTTCCCTGTGAACCATGCCTCAAATGTGCCAAGATTAACTTCTCTCAATCCCCCACATAATGCATCCCCTTATCCACAGTGTTTTATTGTGTTCACTTTAGGCTTTGTGGCTTCCATGGCATGACTATCTATAGATGTTATTTCATTTCAAAGGCCTAAATCAATCCCTTTCTCATTTTCTGGTTTCAAGATCCAATTTTAATCCTCCCAACGAACAAATGGTCAAATCAATGATTTTGCCATTTTATTACTTTATTTATTTTTTTACATCAATGTTCCCTTCATTATGTTTTTAATCTGCCTAAAGCGCTCTTGGGAATCTATCCACTTCTCTACATTTACCTGTCTTGAGAATTTCTATCTAATATTTAGAAAACACCTCCTTTAATTCATGTTTTTACATTGTATAATGATAATCTATACTTTTTAAATTACTGCTTAATGAGAGAGAAGTTGAATTTAATAAAATATTTGGGAAAAAGTGACCAATATCATTTTTAAAAATTTTTTTTTAAATTTTTTATCAAGTAGACAAAGATTTAATACTTATGTGAATTCATGGGTTACTTCTTAACATAGATATTTTCACACTAAAAAAAATTGTTAATTTTATTAAGAAGGGTGAAAAAATTTAGATTCTATGCACTTGATTCAGTTTTTTCCCCTAAATATACAAAATTTATGTGCTTTATCATTGACCTTCTGCTTTAAGAAAAAGTTTTTGATATAATTTAATATTGTTTATGAATTTCTTATGCTTAATTGCTTAATAGGAATAGCCTTTCAGAGCCCTCTGGGCAGAATATCCTGGGTCCATTTCTCTTGCACTTATATCAATAATACTTCTGAATTTTATGTATTTGTTTTGACAATTTTTGAACCCCAAATCTCTGACTATAATAAAAGACCTTAGAAGTGTCTTTTCACAACAGAAACAAATTTTTATTTTCATTAGGTTTAACTGAAAGAAATGTACAGCTTTATAGCACTCTGGGATGCCAAGACAGGTGGATCTCCTAAGTTCAGGAGTTCAAGGCTAGCCTGAGCAAAAGCAAGACCCCATCTCTACTAAAATTAGAAAAAAGCCTAACTTACTTGGACATTGTGACAGGTACCTGAAGTCCCAACTACTCTGGAGGCTGAGGCTAGGGCTTCACTGAGCTCAAGAGTTTTAAGTTATTGTGATCTAGGATGTCATCACATTCTATCCAGGGCATATAGTGAGACTCTGTCTCCAAAAAGGGAAGGAAGGAAGGAAAGAAGGAAAGGCCTTAACTGGAAAAATTCTTCGGTACTTATATTGTCGTAATGAATTTTATTGCAGGCAAGACAAGCATTGTGTTCCTAAAAGAAGTTTCATTTAAAAAGAGAAATTAAGTCAATGGAAATACATGTTTATAAAGTGTTATAGTTCAGACTTTCTAATATGCACAAATATATTTTGCCTTTTTTCTTATTCCCAATTCTACAAGATGGTATTTTTAAAAATGCTTCAAGTAAAAGTGTACTCGGCTTAAACAATAAGTCCCAAAGCTATGTGTCAGCATTATTTTCAGATTGCATCTGAAATTCCTTGGTCTTTATTTTAACTTCATTCAAATACACAGGCGAGGCAACAAGATTGATATAATTATTTAAACAGAAACAAAGAAGGCTCTGTTCATGGTTGCAAATAGTGTTGGTGCAAATCTACTACCCTGGCACTGAGTGATGAGAATTGTGCAGATAAGGGGTTGTAAGCACCAGAAAGAGTCATTTAGGGAGTAATTCCAGGGAGCTACAGCCGCACTTCAGATGCACAGCATTCTTAAGGGAAGATAATTGATAGCAAGTCACACACACAAGTTATTTATGACACAAGGCAAATAAAATAGTTGGAAGATTTTCTATATTTCTTTCCCTTTGAAGGAGAAAATGTCCTATTCATTTGACAACAAGAGGAATTATAGCAAGAATAAAGAATGGGAAGAGAGGAGTAAAGGACTTGGTGGCAAGTCACAGAATGAGATTCACAGTTTAAGCAATAATTGAGTGGCTACATAACTGAGTGAATAACCACCCTTAACATGATTAAAATTTTCTTGGCTGGTTTCCCTACTGACAACAATCTTACTGTTATTAATGAAACTCAGCAAATAACGATGATGTTGTTTAGAGTTAGCAGATAGACTTGACTGGTTACCCTCCCCATCTGAGGAGTCCTCACACGTGGAAGATAGTTAACAAATTCATGATATCATTTTAGACTAGTTTCTTCCAAAGAATAGGAAATAATACTACCGCTTGAATTTTATTTTTGTTTTTAATTTTAGAAAAATGTCGTGAGATACAATTGGATAATATATGTGAAATTTCTGTACTAATTAATTATAAAGCAATTTAAATTCTGTTAATCTTAGATAAGCCTTCTATTCAAATCTGTTGATATCTTTATTTCATGACAAATTATAACTGCATCCCTATTTCTTATTTGGTGCTGGTTTAATTTCAAATGGCTTAAATTTAAATATTCTTAGATTAACTGTGCATATATTTTTAGCATTCTATTTCTCATGAAATGAAATAATAGCATTTGAGAAGAGTGCTTAAAAATACATGTGTAAAACCACCCAAAACTTCTTAATAATACTATAATAATACTATCTATTATTTTTTGCAGATTTTTTTTTGGCCAGGGCTGGGTTTGAACCCAACACCTCCAGCATATAGGGCTGGGCCCCTACCCTTTTGAGCCACAGGCGCTGCCCAATAATACTATTTTTAATATACTGACTTCTAGTGATTTCCTTACATTTCATTTTTTATTCACATAACACATATCTAACACATTAGAATAAAGCTGTGTGTTGCTAGATATCACATTTTTCTCTGAGTTTTATGTTGTAGTCAAGGCACCACGCACAGGAGCAAGGAAACATTGAAAGTATATAAAAAACCAAATATACATAACATGAAGAATTGTATTTTATTTAGAAAATAGTAATTCATTGCTGTGAATTGAATTGTCTCCTCCCAAATACACATATTGAATCCCTAATGCCCAATGTTACCATATTTGGAGACAGCACCTTTTAGAGGTGGTTAAGGTTAAATGAACTCACAAGACTGGAGCCCTAATCCAATAGACTTAGTGTTCTTATTTATAAGAAATACCCAAGATCTCTCTCTTTCTTTCTGCCCTATGGGGACATAGCAGCAAGGGCACCCATCTGCACGTCAGGGAGGGAGAACCCTCACCAAGGAGAGGTATCAGAAGACACCCTGTTCTTGGACTTCCAGCCACTAGACCCATGAGAAATGAATGTCTGTCTGTCATTTAAGCCACCCAGTCTGTGGTATTTTGGTATGGCAGCTCAAACAAACTAAGACATTGAGATTGAACCACTTAAAGGACTATTGCATATAAAAGAATTGGCAAAAATTGCAAATCAAGATACTTTTCAGTTCACTACACAGTAATAAATGCTCTTAACTCTTGTTCTTACTAGAAAGATAAGAACTCTCTCAGAAAGTCCTTTAACAATTTTAAAGATAATTAATTGTGCAGATAACTTTTGAAAATATCAGATTTCAAAGAAAGCATTAACCCTGCCATGGAAAGTTTTTCTTAAATTGCAGTTTGTAAACTTTAATTAATTAACTAATTTATGTATTTATTTATTTATTTTTTGAGACAGAGTCTGACTATGTCGCCTGGGTAGAGTGCTATGGCATCACAGTTCACAGCAACCTCAAACTCTTTGGCTTAAGTGGTTCTCTTGTCTCAGCCTCCTAATAATCTACTTATTTATATTCAGAAAAATAATTACCAAGAAATTCCAAGTCCAGGAATGGTGCAGAGGTTCACAACTGTGAACCTAGCATTCTGGGAGACTGAGTTCAGGAGTTGGAGACCAGCCTGAGCAAGAGCAAGACCACTATCTCTACTAAAAGTAGAAAAACTAGGTAAGTGTCATGGTGTCCACCTATAGTCCCAGCTACTAGGGCCACGAGGGCAGAAGGATTGCTTGAGCCCAGAAATTTGAGGTTGCTGTGAGCTATGATGATGCCCTGATGCCATGGCACTATAGGAGAAACAGAGCAAGACTCTATCTAAATAAAACCAACCCTCTAAGCCCAAATTATTAGGGTTGCTACCTTGCCATTTTCATTGACCAATTTCAGTGCCTGGATTTTAAAAGTAAATCAATCTATTCTACATAATTTAGGCATGGTTTAAGTTGGGAGATGTTCAATAGGATTTTTCATGGGGGTGAGATAAACCATTTAAATATGCAAGCATTTCTTTTTCAATCATAGGTAGTAATATGGTCTGTAATTATTATCAATCACTCTTGGTACTATATTTTCCAAAAAAAAAAAAAAAGTAGAAAAAAAGAACACCATTGCTGACAAATGCCACTAGGTTAAGAGTCCATTAATAAGCTTTCCTTAAAAATTGGCTTCTTTTCAACTGGATCAACTACATCTCTTCGATGATTTAAACATGGCTCTTTAAAGCTTAAAATTAAAACCTGGAGGTATGGAATAAATCACTGAAGTGTAAGTTTCCTTAAATTTCATATTAAAGATTTAAAATAAATGACATGATTATTCCCTCTGCATTAGAGTACCCGAGAGCTTTTTCCATCTTACTATTAGATTTTATTTTTTCTCCTGGCTTTTGCCCAGTTAGGCAATGACATTTATGAATCACCTTCTGCAGACAAAGAATTTTTCTAGTCTGGAAAGAGAGATAAAAACTGAGATGATGTCACAGACTAGAAGTGTGTCTTAGAAAAAAGTTGGAGGTGGTGTTTTCACTTTGCTTTTCCATAATTTGGCTTAAATATTCTACTTCAATATCTATGGCACGGTAAACACAGTGATTCCCAAATAATGATGAGTTCTATGTCCCTGGCACCCAGCTAAGTACTTTACATGCAGTCTTTTCTTATTCTTCACAAATTTTATCAGATTGATAGTAATATTTTCACAATTTTAAAGGCAAAACATAAAGACGTAGAATTATTTAACTTCTTCGTAGCAACATTGGTTGTTAATGATAGTGTCAGAGTTAAATACTAAGTCTGTCTGGCTCCAATGCCCTTGGTAACCTGATTCCTTTATATGGAGTCTGTATAGTGACCGGCTTCTTCACTAATATCAGACAAATGTTAGTACACATTCTATAACCAGATAAACAGGTCTTTGGGATTGTGGCAAAATTAACACAGAGATAAAAGCGTGTTAAGTAAAATTAATAGAAAGACATTTTCTAAAAACTTAATAGACTTTATTTTTAAAACAGCTTTAGGTTCACAGAAAAACTGAGCTTAAGACACAGAATTCCGGCTCAGTGCCTGTAGCTCAAGTGGCTAAGGTGCCAGCCACGTACACCCAAGGTGGTGGGTTCGAATCCAGTCTGGGCCCGCCAAACAACAATGATGATGGCTGCAGCCAAAAAATAGCTGGGCATTGTGGCAGGCGCCTGTGATCCCAGCTACTTGGGAGGCTGGGGCAGGAGACTTGCTTGAGCCCAGGAGTTGGAGGTTGCAGTGAGCTGAGATGCCATGGCACTCTACCCAGGGGGACAGCTTGAGACTTCTGTCTCCAAAAAAAAAAAAAAAAGACACAGAATTCCCATATTCCATGCGCACAGCTCCCTCCATTATGCAGCCAGGGTATTGCATTTTTTTTAAAGGTTAACATTTTTCATATGAACTTCATATTTTTTAAATAATAGTTTTTATTTTTACAACAATTTTTTTTTTTAATATAAAGACTATTTTCAAACTCCTGAGCTCAAGCAATCCACCCACCTCATCCTCCCAGAGTGCTAAGATTACAGGTGTGACCCACTGTGCCTGGCTTGTATTTTTCTTTTTAATTTAACAGAAAGACATTTTTATTTTGAGCATTTTACTATTCTTTCCCTTAGTTATCTGCCACATGATTAGACAGGTTAACTGTGAGAAAGAACTTAAGCAGATCAGATTCCAGAAAATCTGACCCAGCACGATGAAAGGCATGAGGCCTGGTGAGCAAAATAAAGAGTTTTAGGCAAATTGTAAGCAAGGGTCTGAAACGAAGTATTAATAATTACTTTCCCAGTAGATGGCAGCAAAATGAAAATGTGGAAGATGGCATGACAGAATCTGGACAATTGTATAAAATCAAAACCAGACAAGTAGCAGAATCAAGATCACAAGGACATGTTTCAAGATATAGTCACTGGGTGACTTGACTATTACGAATAGAGGAAGAAAAAAAGATGTAATAGGAAGATGGAATAGTTAATTTTCACCATCACAAAGACTATGTTGATCAATCTTGAGCAGCAATAGATCAAATGAGAGGATAATTACTGTTACAAAAATAAGTCTTTTATTTAAATCAGATTACAACCATATATGATTAGATTCATGGCCAAAGAATAAAGGCTATAGTGGATTAAATAACTCCATAGCAGAAATCAGATGTTAACTGGGTATCAAAGTGAATCTTACCTTAAGTACATAATTACTTACTTTTCTTGTATCTAATTTCCGTGTCTTCCTACTACTCTAGTCAAATACATGGAATATTTTACATGTAGACCATAGCATGAGAATTATTCTGTTCATTTGTACTTGTGTAATGAAATACTCAGCTTTCCATTCTTTCTTTTCCTTCTTCTCTCTGACTTTGAATCTTTTTTCACCATTCTTCTCTCTTTGCACCAGTTTCTTACCATATTCTTGCCATCATGTTATGCTGCAACATCATTTATTTTGGTAACAGGCACTTTAGGCAGTAGCTGGATAGCCCAGGATTTCCTATAATAGCTGACAATCTGTAGGGAATAAAGGTGGATGCAACTCACCCTTTGTTCTTTCAAAATTTGTTTCTAATTTCATGGCAATGGAATTGTGTTGCCTCTGTTACTTTGTGATGGCTCTTTCTATTATGTTATAGGCATTTTGATGTTACCTATTAATCTAAATTATAATTATAAAGAACAAAAATTATCTAGCATTAAAAGACTCTATCTCCCTACTCTGAGCTGTACTCATATAGTGATGGGTGGGAAAGGATTAAAGAGATTGACATTCTTTTGAAATCAACATTCTTTTCTCTATTAATTTAACATTTTTCTGTACTTCCATTTTAAAGATTCTGCTAGCTAGCTCTAAATGAGTAACACATGATGAAGAAATAAAACAGTTCTATTCTAATCCTAGAAGGGCATGGAGAGTGTAAAGTGATCAGCTTTATGTGGCTAGTGGATATATTTGAAATCATGGTAGTAAATTTTGTCAATGGCATTGTTATTGAGGAAGCCCAGTTCCCTGAATTCAATTTTTTTTTCTCAGAATTATTGGGTTTTTTTTGTTTGTTTTTGAAGGGGGCTTCACATTTTCACATAATATCCACTGAATAAATATTAGAGTTTCAAATAAAGTAACTTTGATGTTTCCAAACAGTTTTTGAATATTTGACTATACATGGAATCCTAAAAATAATCATTAATCCACTTTAAAAATGACAAACACACCATTCTTCTTAATTAAATTCCATATGTAATCTCTTTTTGAATATTTACCATATTGAAAGAATGCCTAGAAAATTGTCTTGTGTTGACAATTCACATTACTTTGGCTAAGGTGACTGAATTACAGGCCAAATAAATGTATATATTATAAAAGGAATCAGCAACATTTTCTATGCAGAGCCACATAATAAATATTTCATCTTTGTAATATACAGCTTGGACAGTTAAGTTCAAAAACTCATACTAGAAAAAGTGCTACATAACTCCTTGCTGAATATTACTGTGGTCACCCTTGAAGCATTCCCCCTGGGAAGCTATGCACTGATTCCAGTGCATAGTCCATGCTTCAAAGGAATTTTGGAAAACTTCTTTTCTGAAATGACCATCAGACCTCTTGTCATATGAGGTCTGACAATTAAGTTTGCAAACTAGCCGCCATGTGCTTACCTTGGCAGCACTATATAAACAACTCTGTAAGGTTTCATAACCTTCGTATATCAGTGTCTCACAGAGGTATTCATGTCAACATGTAGCAGTATCTTGCTGAGTGGAGTTTATTATTGCTGCTTGCTTTTGTGTGGTGTGCACAGTTTCCCAAAGGACTACTTCAAAGGTGACCATAGTGATATTTTGCAATAAGGTTTGTAACACCTTTTCTAAGATAAATTTGTGAACTTAATTGTCCATATGGCCTGTGTTGCAAGTACTTAACTCTGCCAGTATAGCATGATAGAAGCCATAGACTATATCTAAATGAATGGGCATGCTGTAATCCAATAAAGCTTTTTCTGAAAAATTAGGCAGGAAAATGAATTTGACCCACAGGGTATAGTTTCTGACACCTCCATTAGAATTTCTGTTTTTTACCACTTTTGACTTTAAATTATTCTCTCCCCCCTTTTTGAGACAGAGTCTCAGTCTATTACTCCAGGCTTGAGTGCCATGGCATCAGCCTAGTTCATAGCAACCTCAAACTCCCAGGCCAAAGCAATCTTCTTGCCTCAGCTTCCCCAGTAGCTGGGATCACAGGCACCTACCACAAGGCCTGGCTATTTTTTTTATTTTTAGTAGAGATGGAGTCTCACTATCACTCAGGATGGTCTCAAACTCCTGAACTCAAACAATTCACCTGCCTTGGCCACCCAGAGTGCTAAGATTCCAGGTGTGAACCACTGCACCTGGTATATTTTCCATAATTTTATAGGAAAATATGTATATAAGTTTCATTTTCTTTTGGAATAACTGTACATATGTATATCCTTGCTGTCTTACCAGGTTATACAGGTGTTAGTGGTCATTTGGCTCACTTTTCTCTGCCACTTTTATAGATAGCAATTTTTGTTCTAATAACAGTTTAAAGTAAGGATAAACTATATTTTATAACAATTTCCACCTTCTCCTCAATTTTCTATGTAAAGTGATCTCATGGAAGACTGAGTATTTATGGAACCATGGACTATTAGATGAGAAGAGACCTTAGTGGTCATTTATTAAAAGTTCCCATTTTGCAAATGAGGATGTTGGGATAAATTAAGTCATTTCCTAAATCAATTCATGTAGAGAAAATAACACAAATACAACAACATCAGAATTGATGTGAAGCCTTCAAATTCTTTGGAATAGTGTTCTCACACTGCCCATCAGTACCCTAAAAAGCAGGGTAGGAGAAGAAAGGCACCAGGAGTGGCCAAACACCCTGGCTACTTCCAGCTTTCAAGCAGTGTTGGCTTTGACCCTCTGCTAGGCTCTGAAACCAACTCAAAATAAACTTGCATTTCCCACAACTGTCAAAATATTGACAAATGCTGACAAAATGCATAGTGCCAACTTTCAAGGAAGTACGTAGTTAGTAAAGTATAAGGAGCATATTTTATTTTCATTTTAGCCATGGAGGCTGCACATTCATGTCTTTTACATGTAAACATCTGACAGGAAGCTCTAAAGAGGAGGGGAATGAATTCACTTGCATAGATCTCCATGTGATCTCTTCAGGGTCTATGACAGCTGAGCTCTGATCTGAAAGGTAGAGAATAGCAGGTTGTCAGCAATGGGACATGTCTTTTAGAAAAGTGAATATCAGTGTAGCTTTGATTAGAGGGAAAATGTGTGTGTGTGTGTATGTGTTTTTCCCCTGTGAGCTTACAGAGATTAGCATAGTGTATGGATTGTGGTCTCCAGGAGGGTACCAGAAGCTGGATGTGGGGTTGCTAGGCGATTCTCCCTATTGTTTGAAACAAACTGCACAGGGCTGGCAGCAGTTGCCAGGGTTCCTGGCTCTCAAGAATAACAGAGCAGAAAAACACAAAGAACAAAGGTTTTCCACAATGAATGGCAATAAATAACAGGAACTTTCTATGCCAGTGAATGTAGGTACTTGGATGTTAAAGCAATTAATAAGGTTAACAAACACAAGAGGCCGTTTGAGTTCTATTTGTTGTCAAATACTTCTTACCCCCAGACACATTCATTTAAATGGGAAGGCAATCTGAAAAGAGAATGTTATGCTGTGAGTTGGATAAATTATTCTTTTAAAGTCACCATTTTCTTGCTTGTTTATTCTGGTTTTATTCACGGAGAATTTCAACTCATTGAAAACAGCATAAAGCTTACTCTAAATACATTTTAAAGACCTTGAATAGAAACAAATCGTACCACTGAAGTTTAAAAAACAATTCACTCAACGGTATCATCACCCCCAGGACTCTCTCTTTTCACCCTTTTATAGCAGCCTAAAGAGAAAATGACAACAAATTTAGTTTAAAAATCTTAATTGGCTTTTATTCGTGATTCTAGAATTGGACTGAATGTTTTGATGAGCTAAGCAGAGGAGCTAGGCTGTACTGGCAAAAGGCACAGAGAACAAAGTGGCTTTGTCATCTCCCAGTTACTTTCCTTGTAAAGGTAAAGTAGATGGGACTTCCTCACAGTGAAGGTTAAAACTGGCCCTGTTAGGGATTTGGCTATTAGCCCTCTCTCCTGATTTCTTGAAGGGTCAGATAAACCACTTAGTTCTGGCTTGGCAGTGAGGAATTTTGATTTGGTCTGTTGAGCCTAATACAGGAACTCAGTCCACACCAATGGCATCCTATAAATTTTATTTAACATAGCTGAACTCATTTCTTCACCCCTGCCCTCTTAATCATGGAGATGGTTACACAATGCCAGAAATGTGATGGAATTGAGTGGAGCTGCATGCACACTTACACAAATTACATCACATATAACTGGTCAGTGACCTCTAGTCCTTGCAGTTGTGATATTGAGCTGTAGAGTCTTGGAGGAGATTGCCACGGGAAAAGGCTGTAGGGCCTATGAACTTGCCTGCACATTGCCTTGCAAACTTCTGGGAATATAGATTTCAAAATTAAAAGTTATCACCTATATGGTCTATCTAACAAGAGTACAAGTGAATTTTTCTAGAACTAGAGTATAAATGTTTTAACACAATAACTAAGTAGATGACACAAAGTATATGTTAACCCGTTTGAAAATATTTCAAATTGTATATGAAAACACTACACTGTACCCCATGTTTGCATTAACATACACAGCTATCATTTAATAAAAAAAAAATAAAGTTTAAACACACTAAAGAAGCCATTCATTTTTAATATTTCAAAATTAGAAATTGTCTTCCCTTTCACAATGCATCATACTGCTGGTTTGAATTCTATCTAGATGAGAATGATTTTCTGTCATTCAATTATTGTATGTCTCGGAATCTATTTCAAAAATAATTTGAAAGGAGTAACTCAGGCACTTCCTGGCAATCATTTTGTTTTAAACTTTTTATAAAAGCCCATTTTTATGTATTGCTGGGCTTAAAGTTATTTGAAGGAATATTTTGGGAACATTTACTATTTATGGAATCTATACCATTAAGAAATTTAAAATCAAAGATCCTTCCAAATGGAACAAATGAGTTGACCCACTCGGAAATAAGTTTTCCCAAAACAATTTTCTTCAAGACAGTGTTTTTCCCAAGTGTGTGTATATGGATGTCTGTGTGTTAGCCCTTTTTTTTCAAATTGATATAGGGTGCAAACTATAGATTACACTGTTAGCATTTGTTACATGCAGTCCAAGTTGTAGTTGAGCCCTTTACTGGGGGTGTGCCATATACCCTTACACTATGCCAGCTAGGTGAGAGCTTACTGAACCCCTTCCTTTCTCTCTTCTCCCCCTCTCCTTTTTCTCTCCTGCCTTGTAGTAGAATTTAATTCTATTTTTCCATCTTGTGGGCATGGAATTGTTCATCTACTTGTTTCATATTGGTATTGACTTCTAATATAGATACTTGCTTTTCCATTCTTGTGATACTTCACTTAGGAGGATGTTGTCCAAGTCCATCCAGGTAAATACAGAATATGTAAAGTCTCCATCTTTCTTTATGGCTGAATAGTATTCCATGGTATACATACTCCATAGTTTGTGCCTTTCATGAGTTGACAGACACTTGGGTTGATTCCACATCTTGGCAATTATGAATTGAGCTGTGATAAACATTCTAGTACAAATGTCCTTATGGTAAAATGAATTTTTTCTTCTGAATAGAAGTCTAGTAATGGGATTGAAGAAGTAAATGGAAGGTCTACCTTAAGTTCCTCGAGGATTCTCCATACTTTGTTCTTTGAGACATAGTCTCAAGCTGTCACCCTGGGTAGAATGTCATGGCATCATCATAGCTCACAGCAATCTCCAACTCTTGGGCTCAAGAGAACCTCTTAGCTTAGTTTTTATATTTTTAGTAAATGCCACCCAGCCAACAAGTGTGGAGAGTTTTTAAACCTCCCCCCTACTCTGACCAGTCTTGGAAATTAAACAGAACATGTGGGGGCCCAAATCAGAGTTGTGTTTAGATTTTTATTTCTGTATTATTATGAGTATTTCTATTGATGATAAAGATGAATCACATCTGAAGTACATCAACAAGAGAATTTCAATGCAGGTAGTTATAATTTTCAAATTAGCTATGAGAATCTTATATAATGTTTGAGTACACCACATGCTCTTCTGGAAATAACAGTGTCTCTGACCCTCATATTAAAGCATTTATCTGATTGTTAAGATATAATTATGAGGAGGTTTCTGGAAATTTTATCTTGGCCCTTGAGTTTTGGAGAATCATTCAGTACTAGGTTTAAGGAATTTCATTTATCTTTTAGGATTTGTAAGACTCTAAAATATTAAAAATTTGTTCCAGATGAACAAATTGCAATCTTATTTTTCTATATTTTCCATTATATATGACTCATGGTAAGAAGAGGCAGAACATCATAATGAGGGCTAAATACTAAGTTCGAGACCCTGTTTCTAGTATAGTATGAGCAAGGAATCATTTACTCCTCAAAACTGACCTGTGAGATATATTATACTCATTAATGTGATGAAAAGGTTGAGATACCAAGAGATATTAATGACTAATGAGCCACTTTCTAACCTTGTATATGAATCCAAGGCCCATACTTTAGTCAACATATTATATAGACTGAAATTAATATAAACATTGGAAATGGCTAACAGGTATCAAATCTTATATTTGCCATTTACCTACTATATAATCTTGAACAACTTACTTTATCATTTAATGCCCTTATCTTTAAAATGGAAATAAAAATGCCTAACTATAAAATTGGGGTAAAGATTGAAGACATATTAATCAAAACTTCTAGCCCTCACTAAAGGTAAAGAAATAGTAGCCATAATTATGCTCTAATGATGTTTTTTCTAAGTATACAAAATTTACTTTTGTTTGAGTGTTTTTCCTCCAAGTATGATCAATGTTTCTTGAAAAACTGAGAGATACTCCTTCCCCCAACAGTCTTGTGTTCCTCTGACCCCGTTTCTTTCTATCTTCGTCTTTATCTCTCTCCCTAGCAGCCTCATATTTGACATTTGAATGTCCGCATCCCTACAATATAAACCCATACTCTTGCCATCTTAAAAGACCTAAAACATGTTGAGCTCATTCATCACCTCATAGTTCTGTTCCCATTGTTTTCTCTGTTTAAATGTGTCTATCCAGTTTCCTCTCAACCTATTCAAATATTCAAAAGTAAAGGATTAGCTGAAACCCTGTCTAGTCAACAAAGACTTCCTGTCTATTCTGTTTGAGCTATAACTCAGTATTCTCTTGCAAAGACCAACAGAAGATCTCTTAAGCCCCATTATGAAAGGCAATTCTGTTTCCTCTGAGTATTTGCTTTGCTTTTAGCTTATTTATACTGCCAATCATATGACAGTTTTTTGTGTCTGTGTTTACCTGGTTACAAGGAACTCTGAACTCTAACCTGTGGTCCGTCTTAGCAGTTATAAAATACTTCAAAGCAGGCTAATAACTACTTTAACTTCCTCCATGGATTAACTAATTTTCCTGCCCCCATTTTCCCTTTTTCCCATCACATATATCTTAGTTTTTGTATATTCTATAAAGGTAAAATAAAATTTCTCTCACAAGTAATCACTAAAAGATAGAAAATGATATAAAACAAATTTAAAATTAGCTGTAAGTATCTAGAAATAATTACTTCAAATATTTGCATCTACTTACATTACCTTTTCAATAAATTTCTGGTTCATGTTTATTTAAACATTGGACAATGTTAAAATATAATTTTATTATATTTGTTTGAATTAATATTATATAGGATTTTTGTGTCATTAAATATTCTTTAAAAACACAGTATCTCATGATTTATAATAATATATCATATGAATATACTATGATTTAATTGAAGTATTGTCATATAGTTGGGCATCTGTGCCCAATGGGGCTGTGTTTAATGATAACCCCACATTGACCATCTCTTTAGGTTGACCTAATTTTCATAGCCTAGATGTACAGCACCACATGTATGTATCAGTACAGCAGGTCTACTTCCTTATGTTGACCACCTCTGTATGATTTAATTGAAGTATTGTCATCTAGTTTGACAACTATGTTGTGTTTAATGATAACCAAATGATTACCATGATGAAAATCATTGTGTAAAATATCTTAATTGTAAAATATTCAAGTCTATATTATTAATGTAAATTAATGGAAGTGAAAGTCTCAAATCACAAGTTGTGCATATTTCTAAAATTATTTACACTTGCTGCCAAATTTCTCTTTATATAATTTCACTGTTCACTGCATAATTGTAGGTAGTGTAGTGGGTTTTTTTTTTTGTATGTTTAGCCTGTATATATTTCTATAAATACCTTCAACATCTTTAGACGAAGACATGTAAATATATGAATGAATGTATGAATGAGTGGATTACATTTCCAGCCTAAATTTATTCCTGCTCTAAAATCATACATGAGTGATTTATCTATTATATTATTTCACATATTCTGCTATACTGTGTTCTTTTAAAAGAACTTTTAGCACTGGCATTGAGTTTATCCTCTGAAATAGGTTTAAAATGCCTTTAAGAAGACATGTATGTGTTACTGCTTATAAATCTCTATATTTTCATTCACATTTGTGAGGATGTAGGGATGTAGTTTGTAGTCATAGCACACTTGTTGGTTCACCTTTAAGCTTCATAGTTTTTACACATGTATAGAACACAAAGAAAATATAAACCTTTATCAAGAAATAGTATAAATATTGTGGCAAGAATACAAATAACTATAAACTCTCTTGTCCTATCATCAACAGTAATAATACCATGACAGCTAAAAATAATCTTTCTCCACTCTTTCCTTACCTAAGAATGGTAGACAGTAATGGCATTATATTAAATTCTACTCGAAATTCTGTTCATAATGTCTCATATGTTATACCTCAGGACCCTGAATCTTTACAGCTTATGTACAATGTAACGATGAGAGCAGATCAGTTGTCTGATCTCAAAATGCTGTTGGGACCCAGATATATATTCTTGAAAGCATCTTACTCCACTAAGAGAAATGCATCAAATGCACAAGAATGAGTGAAGAGTCAAATAGCAAGGCGGCTTTGAGGAGAATGAGGCTAATGTCGGGTCATATCAACATTACCGTGATACAATTACCTTGGGGTGAGGTGAAAAACTCAGCAGAAATGATCATCCTGAGTGGCAAGATTGTGGTCTTTCAGTACAGTAGAACCTCTGTAAGTTGACCACCTAAAGGACTGTAACAAACTGGTCAACATAAAGAGGTGGTCACCATAAGGAACTAGGCTTACTCTACTGATACATACGTGTGGTGCACTTCCAGGCTCTGAAAATTAGGTCAACCTAAAGAGATGGTCAGTGTAGGGATGTGGTCAACTGTGGAGTTTCTACTGAAATTCTTTCCCACTCAACATAACCAGGATGCCTCGGAGAAAGAAGCAAGTTCAGGGTAGGGACAGAAAATATATGAAAATAGAAAATAAAAACAGAATATAAAAACAGAAAATAAAAACCTTTAGGGTCATATCTAGAGCACACTAGAACCAACTGGAAGAGAATCCCACTGGCCAAAGATGGAGGAATGGCTGCATATATAAGAATAAAAATTTTAAATGATGGAAATACATCAAAACAGAAGTAGGGTGCAGCTTCCTCTAGTTTTCAAATATGTTACCACTTCTTCCTTTACTTTCCACCTTCTAAAAATAACTTCCCAGATGTTATTGTCTTAACCTTTCTGTCATATGTTTTACGCATACTTTGTTCACGTTCACTATCATTTTAGAGGGCTCCAAAAGCAGTGAAAAGAAACATGTGTATTTAATCTCCCACATTTAAACATATAAAATCGGGGGCTCAGTTTTACTCTTCAAATATTTTTAAGAAAAAAATCACACACACAATTTGCTCTGTTAGACAATGTTGAAAATAAGTTTGTCTTTCTTTGAGTAAAGGTAACCCTTTCTATCTTTTTTCTAATTTTATTTTTCTCATGCACATATCTTAATTGCTCATTTGAATGAAAAGAGCAGAGAGAATTTGGTTACATCTTGGGAAATAGCTTTCTACATAATTTATATCTGTTGGTAAAGTTATATCATTTTCAACCTTTTGTCTTACCCACACTGGAAGTTTGGCTGTGGCTTCATTACAATTTCTTCAGTGGTACATGCCTGGAGAAAATCAGACTACATGACCACACATCTATCCTGTTTTTCAAAACGCTTTAACCATATGTTGTTTGAGACCATATTGAGCCACAATGTGATCTGATTAGAAGATAGTCACAGCTGGGCACAGTGGCTCACCCTATAATCCTAGAACTCCGGAGGCCAACAGGGGTGGGTCGCTTGAGATCAGCCTAAGAAAGAGTGAGAGCCTGTCTCTACCAAACATAGAAAAATTAGCCAGGCTTTGTGGCAGGCACCTATAGTCCCTGTTACTTGGGGAGGCTGAGATAGGAGGAGCCTTTGACCCTAAGAGTTTGAGGTTGCTATGAACTAGGCTGATGCCATGACATTCTACTCTGAGTGACAGAGTGAAACTCTGTCTCAAAAACAAAAAAATGAAAAAAGAAGATAGTCACCATTTAGGGAAAAAATAAAGAGAAAAATAGAGTAGCATAGCAGGAAGGCAACGGAGAATGGTGGAGAGAGCCATGAGCGCAGGTCCAAATATGGCACTGTTGTAACTGCAATTTTATCGAAGCATCTCAGTCTGTGAATTTGTCTCCTTATTGGTATAATTACATGATGGGAAAGGATAATAGAATAACCTTCTTATGAATTTTCTGTGATTCTTTATTGCTGGAATGAGCTAATCTATGTACTGATTTTATCTCAAAATATTTTATATCCTTGGAATGATAGGATGTTATTTATGACAGATAAATCATAAAGCACTTGCAAGTTTCAGTATGAATTTTTAACTAAAAATTTATATCTCAAAAAGTACAATTTAAAGGTGGTAGAGTATTATCTTTTGAAAATGAAATTACATTTATTTTAAAGTTTATTCCATCATCCCAAATATACTTTTAACCCATTCGAATCCATTTTTTTCTGCCCCATGCCTACTCCCCAGCTCTTATTTATTTTGAGGAAGAAAGATATTGGTGGATTACTTGTTATTTTCCTACAGTTTTAAAGAGAAAAACATAAATATGAACTCATGTAATGATTTTCTTATCAATTTTAGGTTACAAAAAAGAATTAAAGTGTTTTTGTTTACATTTTTTCTGAGCATGACATTTATTAAAGCAATCTCCATGTCCAGGAATCCTCTTGCCTGTCTCGCAGTAGAAAGTGGTATCTCTCCTTCTCCCTGTCTCTTTTCTTCTCCTGCAAACTATGCAATCCTTTGTTACTTTTTTTTTCCATTTTGCGTTATAGAATACATCTTCCCATTTAGCCTTTCCACAGTGTCAGAAGATCATGGCACTCCCCTTTTTCTGGAATTTCTGTACCTCACGTTATTCACAAGCTGAGTGATTAGCTTTCTCCTGTATAAAAAGTGTGTCTGCATTTTTTCTTCACTCTCCGCCTTATCTGTTGAGTACAGAATGTAACTGTTGATAACTGCAACTTCCATCGGTCAGAAGAATAATTTTTTTCCACTGTGTGTAGGACTTCCTTGTAAATCTGTAACATCCACTGTGCTGATTGATCACTCTGTCCACTCCTCCCATAAACTTTGTGGGTCCTAAAATAACTGTCAGTTTTTCAATTTGAACAGGCTGTTTCTTCCTATAACCAATAACCACTTCTGTCTTAGGGCCAAAGAATGTACTCCTCACTGTCACTAACCTCTTGCATTAGAATGAGAGGCACATCATCTTCTTATCACTTTGATAGGAACATAATTCATATTTCTGAATTTTTTCTTTTTCAGATCACTTAGAAAATACATCTTAGAAGCCATAACTGCTCCTGTTACATGTATTTGCATTTTATGTAATTCTCAAGCAAGTTGAGGGCTGGTATAGAACCTGTCAGAGTGATAGACTAAACCACCTGTAGGTGCTGGTAAAAGTTGTGCCAAATGAATCCCTATTTGATAGGTAAATGGCAGGTCAGGACAAATAAGACTTTCTGTTCTTATCTTGTCATAATAAGAAATGTGAGAAAACACATAACTATTTTCTGAATCACGTAGGCAAAAAATTCAGAGGCCCCACTTTGTAGGCTTCTTTGGAATGCAGCCCTTGAATTGAATTCTTCCTTTGAAACCTACTGTGCTGTCATCTATAACCACATTTCTTCCTGGTGCATAAAGTTCTTCGGGTTTATTATCAATATACCACTAACATTCTTCACCTTACTCCCTCGGGTATGAACACTCCCTTGAGCTGTGACAGGAGGAAATAAATGCAGCATCCAAGATATTTGGAAAAAATGGAAATGAGAAAAAACAGCCTTGAAGGATGGGGTTTGGTCTAACCAATCTTTGGTAAAATAGTCAACTAACTGCCTTCAAATTCAGAGTCAGTTCAGTATTGCACTGAAGTACACCTTCATTTCTTCTGAAGAAACATTCTTCCGTAAGTGCCACATTGAATATTTTGTTAGTGGAGTCACCTTTTTTAATTTTTCCACTGCATATATAGATATTTCTCATGATCATAATTTCACCAATAAGAATATTTGATAGAAAGAGCTGGAAATTTTTAAGTGCTTGGCCAAGCACTTTGAAGAAGGTTGAATCCCTGTTGTGTGGCAGAGAATGGGAACCATTACCACAACAATAAACCTTCCAGACACTTGTCACAGGTTGCATAGTATCGTGTTGGGTGTCTTTTGACATTGGAGCAGAACATGAAAAACATTATGTTCATGAGGTCTGACATAGGACCTGAAAGGGTTAACACACAATACAGGGCAAGACAATTAAGTTCACAAACTCATCCTATAAAAAGTGCCACGTACTTCATTGCTGAATAGCACTATGGTCACTTTCAAAGCACTTGCCCTGGGAGGCTATGCACCGATGCCAGCACCAAGGCCAAATGCTTGGAAAAAGACCAAGCACTTTTTCTAGGATGAGCTCACAATCTTAACTTGTCAGACCTCATATGACAACAAATCTGATGGCCAGTCCAGAAGACGAGTTCCAGAAGTGCCTTAGAAGAGTAGACTGGACACTGGCATCAGAGCATAGTTTGCAAAGAGAGAACTTCAGAGGTAACTCTAGTGGTAGTCAGCAATGAGGTATCTACCATAGTATGAGTTCATGAACTTAATTGTCTGACCTTGCATAATAATCTAGTACTTATATAAGTTCTTTACATCTGTAAGTATTCCTCCACTTACTTTACTGTGTCTAACTTCCACCTGCAAATCGGTTAGAAATACAAATTGCTAGACTCTTCCCAGCAATTATGATTGAGTAAGCTCAAGAGGACGAAGTTATCTACACTGTTCTTGAACAACTATTCAATTTTGCTACAGTCTCCATGTATCATCTTTTAATAATTATGGTTACATGCTCTATTTGCAACTTATTTTCACAATAATATTATCTAATAACTAATATTATTTTTTAATATATACATGTAAAGGGAAAATGTAATTTTCAAATAACCTAACATAATATGAAAATATAGATTTCACATAACTTAACTCAAACCTCCTACTTGTATTTACCTTATTTTGCTGTGTATAATGTGCCCCTTTCTGCCCAGATTTTTGAGGGAATAATAAAATGTGCATTATACATGTTATACTACTTATTACCAGTTCATAAAATCTCTTGTGCCTTCTATCTTGTCTTGTGTTTTGTAATTATATGTTACATAAAATTTCTTGTACTAGGAAATAAATGTTAACATTCTTTTATAATACCAAAGCAAGTATAAATAAATATAAATTCGAATTGACAATTTACAATGGGAGATTTTTTTCCCCTGAAACCTTAGGCCAAAAACATGATCTACATTATATATGACAGAATACAGTAAGAATAATGATATGAATCTCAAATGTTTCATGTCCACTTTATATTTTGGCCACACACTGCATTGATTCAAAGATAAAAATACAAGACAAAAATATCAATCTCATTAGCCATCATCAAATGGGGTGAGGGGTGCCACATGGCTCCCTCTAGTGTCCCCATCATTAATGCATCTGGCTGCAGTAAATTCTTATACACTACACTCCTCCTCATATTAGGTCTATTCCATTATGTATCCAAAATTATGATATAAGTCAATATGGACTACACATAAACCTATACATGCCTTACGTTTTTATATTTTTCAAATTATGAGGTAAAAATATCTTCCAATAGAGTGTCCTAAGTGGGACATTCCTCATACCGGAAGCAGGGCTTAGTCACCCTTGATGCCGTTTCTAGGGCTCAGTGTGATCAACACACTGCCTTCTGCAGCAGCCTCCTGGTGACCACCTGCCTTTGGGGTAAGTAGAAACAACCTACCTGACTCTCACCTCACACCTCTCATGGACTGTGTAGATGTGACCAGTGGCCCGTCTCAGTCACAGTGTGATTCCTGGAATATATACCCAGTTCCTTCAAACCCAGCCTTCAGAACTCCTGTGGAAAACCTGCTTCAGTAATGGTTTGGACGCCAATAAAGGCTTTGGTCTTCAGGCCCCTGGAGTGGGCGGATTCTCTAGTTCCCTACCAGCTGGTTGAGTTCATGTGTCCTCGACAGCTCACCCTTCCCCATTGGCATGACAAGGCATGCTGGTTACCACTCTGCTCTCTTTTCTCTAAGATTAGAAAATAATAAAAACTACTTATGCTATTTTATGTCACTTCATTAATGTTTTGCTGTGCTTCCTTCCCCCATCTCATCTGAATAACACATCCTACCCTAACTTTATTCTGGTCAGGGCTTTCCTGGAGAATGGCTAGCTTGGATTATGGCCAAGAGAAAAAACCCAAGACCAAATTAGAGCTGTTTCTTGGACATGGAACATGAAGCTACTGGATTTACTGCTAGAGGTCAATATTACTAATGGATGTGAGATTTCTCTTGTCTGGACCCAGCAGGACTTGGCCTCACCTTGAAATGGCCTTGTTCTTACTTAGCCCCTGGGTTATGCAATTTTCTAAGCTTAACTCCACTCAGAGAGACAGACATGAAGAGAAGAATCCTCTTACCTTACCTAATACACTACACCCCTCCATATTACATGTATTCTATTGTATGTCCTAAAATTATGACCTTGGTCAATATGGACTACATATAAAACCCATAATGCCTCAGGTTTTTATATTTGTTAAATGATGAGGTTAAAAATAGCTTCTAGTAGGGGTAAAAAAAAAAAAAGCAAAAACCTTGCCTCAAAGGTATACATCGTATTCTGTATAAACATTTCAAAACTATTAAGAAATAAGTAAAATTGTGATGGATGTGTTACTTAGTTCAATGTATGCATTTCACATTGTGTATCAAAGCCGTATCCTGAGCCCCATAAATGCATTAATGTACCAAGTTATGCTTTAATAAAAAATAATTAAAAATAAATAAATAAATAAATAAATATTCTGCATACCTGAATATGATTCCAGAATGTCATATTCTGATAACATGATGAAGATAAACATTATCACCAATAATTTCTGTTACTCAGTCCTATTTTTGAAATGTGGGATTAATACATCCTGTTGGAATTTCTGCTAATTATGAAGTATGGTTGATCATTTCCAAAATTTTAAAACAAATGTTACTTAGAGATAGTTGAACCTATAGTATGTCATACTTATTTGATGACACTATGCTGCACCGCTGCACCGCACAGGTGCTCTGAAGGAAAAGTTAGTCACTTCATTTGGAACAAACTTTCATCTGCAGCTCCAGAAAACTAAAAACAACTTTGCTTCCTTCTCAAGAAAAAGGTATCAATCAAACCATAAAATAATATTTCAATAAATAAATTGACGCTACAAATTAACTTACATTGCCTTTAAGTTTTGTCTCATGTACTATATATGGGTGTTTTATTTTATTTTATTTTATTTGAGACATTTATGTTGCCCTTGGTAGAGTGCTGTTGCATCACAGCTCACAGCAATCTCCAACTCTTGAGCTTAAGCGATTCTCTTGCCTTAGCCTCCCAAGAAGCTGGGACTATAGGTGCCCGCCACAACGCCAAGCTATTTTTTTTGTTGCAGTTGTCATTGTTGTTTCAGCAGGCCTGGGCTGGGTTCGGACCCGCCAGCCTTGGTGTATGTGGACAGCACCCTACCTACAGGCGCTGCCCTCAATGCCCAGCTATTTATATATGGGTGTTTTAAATCATGACCCAGGCCTCACAGACGGAAGACTAAATAGTCTACCAATAAAGTGGAGTTTGTTTTATAAAGTATGTACTTTTTAAGGCAGTAATACCATCTAGCTATTTTTTTTTAATTTTATGCTCTCTGAAGCATCAATAGAATTCATCAAAATTGTATTTCTTCCTATTAATTTCTTGCTTATCTAAATACCATAAAGCAAAAAACCAGAAATACTAAAGCCTCTGAGATAGAAGATCTCAGAATATTTGGTCTGGAAATAGAGCTATGTATTGTTTACTCTTATCCTTTATTTTGAATGAAAAGATGGCTCATCTGAGCTCACAGGACCAAACTGGCAAAGCAGAGAACATAGGACATATGTCCAAGTTGTGTGAGTGCACATCAGTCCAGCCACTAAACTAGCTGTGGCCCAGTCTGCATAAATGGAAGGTACCACTGAATTTAGGAAGTGGGCATACTTCGAGTGTGTTATTTATCATTTTCAACCTCACTGCAAAACAGTGATGTTAGAGAATATTTATTTTATATAAAATACAACCGGATTACAAACATTAAAAGTAGGCAAAGGAAAGAGGAATTAATAGAGCACGATATAGACCCATATATGATTCTAAAAATGCACATAAAAATCACCTTTCTGAACAATGCTGATGAGTTATGATTTTGAATGTAATTTTTCCATTAGCCTATGCTAGAAATCCTGGCTCAATCAAATAATTCAAAATGTACGGAGGATAAAAAGAAAGCAACTTTTGGGAGAAATACAAGTCTCTTTGGTACTAAGATCAGAAAAAAAATACCACAAAGAAACAAAAAAACATAAACAATAACTTTACATGACTGCATAGTTCAGAGATTCAACCCACTTTACTCACAAACATATCTAAATACATATCAGATAATTTGATAGCTGAAATGAGTACTAATTCTAGCACTGAAATAAGTACCCCCAGTGCTTCATATTGTAGGTATATATTTGCTTTAAAGACTTATCCTTGTTATTATGAAACATACTGTGAAATTGGTACTAATGCCTAATTTTTCCTCACTTGGGTTTTCATTTGTTTGTTTTAACAGGGTCTCATTCTCTGACCCAGGCTGGAGTGTAGTGGCCTGATATAATTCAACACAGCCTTGACATCCTGAGCTTAAGGGATACTACTGCCTCAGGTTACCAAGTAGCTAGCGTTTCAGGTGTGCGCCACCACTTCCAGCTGTTTGTTTAAGTTTTTTGCAGAGACATCATCTTGCTCAGTTGCTCAGGTTGCTCTTTAGTTCCTATCCTCAGGGGTCTTCCCTGTCAGCCTCCTGAACTGTTGGGATTACAGATGTGAGCCACTACACTTGTCCTGCATTTGGGTTTTTAAGGGGCATGAGGTTTTTCTTTTTCAGAATTCTACTACTAAATGAAGAGACATATTACCAAAGGAGAGAAAACCATTTGGTTGTGAGTCAAAAAAATGGATCAGCTTGAAATTGTTACAGTTTTATTATAATTCTTAGTATTACTGATACTACTGTGTACCATAAAGTAAGTTTCAATGAATTGCAAAGATTTAAGTTATTCAGATCATATTTTATGATAACAGTGGAATTAAAGTATAAATTATTAAGAGAAATAAGAATAACAATAACAGAATGACTAGAATATTTTCAAATTTGTGAAAAGGTAAAAACACATTTTGAAATAATAGCTAGAGATTAGACCTAAAAATCAGAAAAAATTGTGTTTCATGATAGCAAAGATAAAACCTAAGAATTTGATCACCTTAATCAGGGACAAAAGGAAATTTATATCATTAATTTCACATATTAGTAAACAAATCAGAAAATCAACAAACTAAGCTTCCAGTTAAGAAAGTTATAAAAAAAATGGAGAATTAAACCCAAATTAAATAAAAAGAAGACAGTAAGATAATAAACATAGA
>CAUYQV010060254.1:0-10548 GCA_963574575.1 Galagoides demidoff
GCTGTGTTCCGTCACTCAGTCTTGCTGGGAACTTGGCATTCTTCAAATGCTCGTTCTTGGGATTGAATATGTTGAATCTCAATTTTGTAATCGGGCTCCACTCCATGGTACACAGGGGGAGGATGTGAGTTGCCATCAACACTGGGCCTCTATCTTAGCCTGAGTCATCTAGAAAACAAAACTCAAGACTTTTTTTTTAGACTATTCTCACTGTGTTACAGTCGGTAGAGTGCTGTGGCGTCACAGCTCACAGCAACCTCAAACTCTTGGACTTAAGTGGTTATCTTGCCTGAGCCTCCCAAATACCTGGGACTACAGGAGCCTGCCACAATGCGCAGCTATATTTTGGTTGTTGTCATTGTTGTTTAGCAGGCCTGGGCCGGGTTTGAACCCACCAGCCCCAGTGTATGTGGCTGGCGCCCTAACCCCTGAGACATTATTTGGGAGAAACAAATCCAGGGTAGAAAGAATGAAGAGATGAAAAAGCAAAGACATGTGAGACACCAAGAGAGTGACACACCAACGTGTCTCTTCATGAGCCTTGAAATTACAGCATCAGCTCCGAGCTTGTGATCACCAGGCGTCCAGGCCTTGGCCAGGAAAACTGAAAGCAATGTCTGTGCTTTGGAGTAGCCCACGGGAGGCGGGAGGACAGGGATTTGTCCTGCAAGCTTCTCCTCATGCCCTCTTTTCATTGGTCTGGCACTGTGGAGCGTTAACCCTCAGAACACCAGGATGCATTGGTCCCCTGCAGAAGCCACTCAGGACACCAGATCCAGGCATTGTACAGAGGGCCTCATCTCCTGCCAGGAGTAGCCAGACCTCTCTCTGCACAAGGGCCTGGTGTGCAGGGCACGCCATGGGGGCTGAGCATGTCCAGCCATCTCCTGTATTATCAAAGGTTCTGCCAATAAGCAGGTGTGGGAGGTGGAGATTTTGATTTAGAAGGAAGGAGACAGATGAGAGTTGAGGGAAATTAAACGGACACAGGATTCTTTGGTCCAAAACAGCTTCTCTGCCTACATGCTTACAGGAGTCAACTTCAGCAGCAGGAACTATTATTTTTAAAAGGAAATATATACTGGGTGGTGCCTGTGGCTCAAAGGAATAGGGTGCTGGCCCCATATGCTGGAGGTAGCAGGTTCAAACCCAGCCCTAGCCAAAAACTGCAAAAAAAAAAAAAAAAAAAAAGGAAAATGTATACCCCTTTCCAGGCTTTTCAAAGTGATGCCATTCTGACTGAAAAGGCCCTAAAGATGAGCAAATCCCACTCCACAAATGTTTCATGTGGAAAAATTAATGTTAGCACTTGGTGTTTGATGGACTGGAGTTGAAAGGCAAAATGCTTCACTTACTGGATGTGAGTTTGCCCTACTGGCCAACCAGGAAAAATAATTTCTTTAAAGCTTCCCCCACAGGGAAATCATATCCAGGCAATGATTAGTAGAGACTGAGCATGGAGGGCTGCCACCAGACCCCAGGAGATATCACCGGGTTTGACCCTAAGGAGGAATCTGAGCGTTCCCAAGCACTGCTATTGAAAGCTCTAAGCTCAGGGTGCAGTGAGATCAGGGTGACCTTCAGGTGGGAGAGGCCCAGGACCTGTGGGGAGAGGAAACCATGAAGGACCTCACTTTGCAGCAACCAAGGCCAGCTGCCTCTCCTAACCCTGAGGGAGGGGAAGGGAAGCTCAGCTGTGCAAGCAAGAGGGCTGAGTGCACAGGAGCGGGGAGGGGAGCAGAAAAACATTGTGCATTGTGGGAAAGACCAGGGTGCCCCCAAATTACAGGCTTGAGTCACCTGGGGACAACTTAACAAAGGGCCGATAGCATCAGACGGGTCAAAGTGATGAGCGGGGCACTTTAACAGAACCTTGATGTGTTTGTGTTTCCTTCGTTACTTTGGCTGGGGTGCAGAAAATAGAACCAGAGAGGATTTTCTAGAAGAAAACAAACAAAACTTCCAGTTTAGAGGAAGTCACTATGGACCAAGCAAGAGGTGAGGAGCATCTTTACCTTTGGGAAGCTCAATTTATATTCATCTATAAAGAAATAGCAGTATGTACCTCAGATTGCGGTTTAGAGAGATTAATTATCTAATGTCTTTGAAGTTCTTGGCACAGTAGTCTGGTGGCCAGACCCTGAATTGGTGCCTGTGAAGTGCTCCTCCTGGAAGTCACACTCTTGTTTCAGTCACTCCCCTTGATGGTGGCTGGGACATTTGACTTGCTTCTAACCAATGGAATACAGCAAAGACAGCAGGAATTTACTTCTGCAACGACGTGATGAAAAATCGTAATGACTGTCCTGTTGAGAGACTCTCTTCCCTGCTGGGTTTGAGCAAACCATCTGCCATGTAATGAGCTGTCTTATGGGCAGAGCTGTGTGGCAAGAACTGAAGGCCACCTCTGGCAGACAACCAGCAAGAAACCTTGGCTCTCAGTCCAACTGCCTACAAGGACTCCAATGCCCCTGACAAGCATCTGAGCTTAGAAGTAGACCCTTCCCCGGTCGAGCCTCTGTTATGTACTCAGCCCTGGCTGATACCTGGTTTGCAGCCTCACAAAGCGTGTGGCAAACCCAAGGCCGGACTTCCACCCCACAGAAACTGTGATAATAAATGTGTGTGCAGCTTTCTGCTTCCAAGTTTGTGTAGTGGTGGATAACTAATGAAGCAGTTTCTCCTGAAACCCAGTTCCCTGACCTTGTGCTACACTGTCATAGCACCAATATGACAAATCTAAAAAATGCTATCAAAATCATTCATTTCCTATGAATACCAATAGAAGTACTTCAGAAGAATTTTAAAAAATAGTAGGCAGAGAGAGAGATTGAGGGAGGCACACAAATAGCATCCCACTTTATTTATACAATGAGCTATGCACAGTGGCCCAGGTCTTCCTCTGAGTCACACCAGGCAGCAAGGATCAGCATCTGCTGCCTGGGCTGTGAATAACACTGGGGCACGTCTGCTCTCTGTACCTGTGTCCCAGCTCATCTGCACTAGAGACCTTTGCCACTAGCATTTTAACTTTGGTGAGTTCTGAGCCTCACTGACGGCCCGGCCCTTTCCTAGGGCTCATGTGCCCTGTTGTATTCCCCTTGCTACTCTGCAGGTGTACAGAAGTTGTTCTGGGGAGCTGGACCTCCTTGGACATCATCCTCCAAATACCCTCAGCTTGACTTCTGGGGACCCTGACACTTAGTGAGGATGTAGTCCGGGTTACACTGAATGACTTGTTTATAGCTTTGCGTTTTATTGGTCCCTGTCTACTTCACTTCCAAATATCTGCAGTATAAGGGCTAGAGAGGAATGTTCTCTTTTTCTGGCACTGTCTCCCACCTGGAAGTAAGAAACCACAGTTAATGCCTACGCTTTGTACGTTCGAGATGGGGTGGTATTTTCCAGGTTGTTGATAGTTTTCACTTTATACAACACAACAATTTGATCATCTACATGTAAGGTTTATCATTCTATTTAAGAACAGAATAAGAATCAAAGTTTCCAATAACTACAGTTCCCACACTAGATAAAGTGCATAATAGTTAAAATAAATCAAAGACTTTACAAAGTTCTATACGTGTGTTAAGTATTTAGCATGTCATGTTGCGTTTGAACCATATTAAACAGCATTAAGATGTGTTCTGTAATAATCTGATTTTAGAGATGAGGCAAATACCGGGGCTTTTGTGAGCCTCAGCTGATAAAGGGTTGAGATGCCTCAAGTTGGCTTCAAATCTCAAGTGCTTACTCTACAGAAACAGGTGGCATGGACTCTGAAAAGAGACCCTGAACCACGTGCACCCTGCAATCTGCATAAAACAGATTGTTGTTGTATGAAACAACACAGTTGTTTCTGTTACACTTTTTTCCAAACGTACCATTTTTTTCATCATGTACTTTATCCAACCACACAAAAATTAAAGACATTGTTTTTGCTTTAGGATATTTTAACATTATAGCAAAACTTGATTTTAATAAATATTTCTAAATTTCAATGCAGGACCCCACAAATGAAACTGATAACCCATTTCCAAGTTTTTTTTTTGAGACAGAGCCTCAAGCTGTCCCCCTGGGTAGAGTGCTATGACATCACAGCTCACAGCAACCTCCAACTCCTGGGCTCAAGCGAGTCTCCTGCCTCTGCCTCCCAAGTACCTGGGACCATAGGCACCCGCCACAACGCCTGGATATATATATATATATTTTTTTTTTTTTTTTTTGGTTGCAGCCATCATTGTTGTTTGGTGGGCCCAGGCTGGATTCAAACCCTCCACCTTAGGTGTATGTGGCTGGTGCCTTAGCCACTTGAGCCACAGGCGCCGAGCCCATTTCCAAAATTATTATAAACAACTCTTCTCTTATACACTTGCCTATACATCCTGCCCTTTTCTTTATTCTTAATCTTTCTTTGGGAAATTTAGATCAATTTAGACTCTTGAAAGATAAAGATCAGTAACAAAAACGCTTAATATCTATAAATGTGTTTATTGGAGTTAATAATATTTTCACTACACCTTAATGATACTGTGCATGCTCCATATAGGAATGTCTCTTTGTTGAAGCCACCAGAATCATAAATGTTCTGGAGAAGAGTGACTCTGACTCCACAGAGCACCAAGTGGCAGTAAAACTGGCTCTACTGCTCCAGAAACTAAGATCACACACGTCCCTGAACACCTGTCCCCAGCCAGGGAAGCAGCTTGGTTCCCAGGTACCTGTTACAGGTTCATGCTGCATGAGGTTGAAGAAGATGGTTTTATCGCTCAGGACAATCACCATCTAGCTGTGACAATACTTACTTCCTCAGAGAAAAATTGCAGCCGAAAGAGGACAATTTCCAAGGCTATACAGCCAGTTAAAGGCACAATATCAGATAGAGGAAAGTGGATCACTGCTTTTGAGATTAGGATTGAAACACCCCAGATCTTCCTTGGCGCCTATAGCTCAGCAGCTAGGCTGCCAGCCAAATACACTGGAGCTGCTGGGTTCAAATCCACCCCTGGCCTGCCAAACAACAATGACAACTACAACCAAAACAATAGCCGGGCATTGTGGCTGGCACAGGTAGTCACAGCTACTTGGGAGGCTGAGACAAGAAAGTCACTTAGGCTGAAGAATTTCAGGTTGCTGTGAGCTGTGACACCAGGCAATCTATCTACCCAGGGTGACATAGTGAGACTCTGTCAAAAAAAAAAAGAAAGAAAGAAAGAAACAGCCCAGATCTGAGAGGAAAGGATGGAATGAGCTCTTAGCACTAGTTAAGAGGCTATGGCCATATCTTAGTTATTGCAAATGATACTGCAATGAACATGACAGTGCAAATATACACGTATCTCTTCAAGATCACGATTGTATTTCTTTTAGATATATACCAAGAAGTGGGATTGCTAGATTACCTGGTAATTCTATTTTTAATTTTTTAAGGACTCTCCATACTGTTTGCTAAAATGTCTTCACCACTTTGCATTCTCATGAACACTGTACAAAATATACCAAGTTCTCCATAACCTCTCCTTGTCTCTTACTCCATTTTCCGCTGCTTGAAGAGAATACCTGAGATTGAGTAATTTAGAGAAAAACAGGAATTTATTTCTCACAGTTCCAGAGGCTGGGAGGCCCAAGACCAAGGTGCGCCAACATCCTCTGAGGGCCGTCGTGCTGAGTTATCCCACCCTGGGCAAAGAGAGGGAGAGAGAAAGACCAAAAGGAGGCTGAACCTGTCCTCTTATAATTAAACCATTTTCACAATAATGGTATCAAACACCTGTGAAGTGTCCTGCCTCCCAATGCCTCCACATTGAGGATCAAGTTCCCAACATATGGATTTAGGGGGACAAATTCAAACCATAGCACCAACACATTTTTTGGTTTTTGGTAGTGGGCATCCTAACAAATGTAAGAGGGGATTTCCTTGTGGCTTTGATCTGCGTTTCCCTGATGATTAGTGATGTCTACCAATGAATGAAGATGTGATCTACACATACAATGGGACATTATTCAGCCTTTACGAAAGAAAGAAATCCTGCCATATGCAACAACACAAGTAAACCTGGAGGATGTAATACCAACTCCAAGAAGCCCGTCACAGGAAGACAGTGTGTGATTCCACTTATCACAGGCACCAAGAGCAGTCAGAGAAGCAGAGAGTAGGATGGTGGTTGCCAGGGACTAGCAGGAAACGGAGCCGCTGTTCAGTGAGTATAATTTCATTTATACAAGATGATCGAGTTCTACGTCTCTGCTGTTAACATTGTGCCCATGGATAACAATGCTTTATTGTTAAAAATCTGCAAAGAGAGCAAATTTCATGTGAAGTGTTCTTAACGTTTAAAAAGAAGTCTGTGGCCATCAAGCTAATGATTATACTAGAAATCGCAAACTAATCACAAATGACTTTGGGTTTGTGATCTCTCTGCTATTGAAAAACATATAAAGAGACAAGCATTAATGATTTATTGGGTGGGAGGGAAGGTAGCAGTTAGATGCTGTAAACATGATTACTGCCACTCTGAGGGTCCACAAGACCCCAGTGCTCCAGGCTGCTGTCTGCATCTTGCTGACAGAGCTGCGGCTGAGGCCGACCTCTGAGAGGCCAAAGCATTGAGAGGACTGACTCCTACCTGCAGAAACCTGCTCGAAGGAAATGTAGTGACATCTGCCATCACCTCTTCAACTTCCAGGATATTAACCACTGTGGACCTCAGGACAGGTGGCCCTTATGGGGACGGTGGTTTCTCTCAGTCTGTCAGAGCTACCACTGCTGAGCACCCAGTGCGGCTTAGCAAGGGTGGGAAGGAAGCGGGAACATTCTCAGGTTTTCCAGTCACTCGGTTATATATATTCCTTTATGGGAAATGGCTCTAAACGTGGAAAGTGTGCCAAGGCTTGACTCCTGACATCATGTCCTGTTTTCTACCAGTTTTTGTTTGCCTCGCTTTAAATCAGCCTGGATTATGTTTTTCAACGTACTTTGTCTTTCTTGCCCCACCAGGCAAGCTCAGTAATTAAATGGCAGTAACGACTTGCAGATTTTTAAAGCAGTTTCACAGGCAGTATTTTGTGCAGTTCTTACAACAGTCATGTGGCGTATGCATTTTCTCTGTAATCAGGTAAGGAAACTGTCGTTCAAGAGTTTCAGCAACTGGGTCAAGGTCACGTGTTTCATGCTGCAGGCCAGGCCTCTGACTCCAAAGTGTGACAGCCTTGCTGCTAGTGGAGAGGGAGTCTCCCTGGGCACCTTCCACGGGCCAGTGAGTTTCCACCCCTGCCGCGGTTTCAAGTTCTTCCATCATTTGCAGTTTGCATTTTACCCGCCAGACTTAGCTAACTCAGTCTATCTTCGTATACTTGACAGGATGGCATCCACCAGTCAGTGAGGACATGCCAAGTGCCCACCACGTGCAGGGTCAAGGGCGGAAGGAGAGAAGGCTAAAATGTTAATAAGAATGATCATCCCGGACTCCTGGCCGCAACTACTGCAAACAGAGCTGTGGCTGAGTTCTGAGAGGAGGCAGAAAAACCAGTGTTACCTCTGCTCCTGCTAAGGAGCACAGACACGTAGTGGAGGAACAGGGGAGTTAAGAGCCAAAGGGGCATGGATGAGGAAGTCAGCGCAGACCACCTGTACGGGAGACCCTCCCTGAACGACCTTCATCTTCTAGCCACTAAGCCAACCTCACACCCACTCCTGCCATGACCAACTTGTTAGCAGTGTCCCAAACCTTCCACATTTTGCTATTTTCTTTGCCCCAAATGTTCCTGTCCTTACTGACTGACCCTTCTTATCCTTACAACCTTGGCTCGGTTATCCCCTCTTGACCACCCAAGACCAGGTCGAATGCTCGGCTTCCATGTCCTGCTATCTTTGGGTGCCGCTTTCCGCTACCCAGCCTCCGTGCATGGGTGTCTGTCCTTCCCACTGTTAAATAAGACAGGAATATACTAATAACAGCAACTCCAGGATAATAAAATCAATGCTATAGCGTATACTAATAGATTTTATTTGTTAGTATGGTATTGAGGATATTTAATCTACTTAAGTAGTTGATCAAAATTTTCTTATTTCGGTGCTGAAATTACATTAAATAGACCGAATTATTTCAGGAAGTGAGTTTTGAGGCACGGATTAGTAGATTGGTCAGGAGGGAGGAACCTGAGAACATTGAAGGGAGCAGAGAAAGTAGCCTTCTAGGAGGTGAACAGGTGCACTGAGTAAGAATCAAGAAGACCACCTGATTTGACCCCAGTAAGATTCCAGGTCTAGATGCTATGAGAAACCTCAACGTAATTTCAATATGGTGAGCAAGGGAAATAAGATGTCAGCATCATGGTACACCAGGTAGCTCCTGATAATAGTTTTAGAATTTTTCAAAACAAAGCACTGTATCGTACCATATTGCACACAAGTGCATGGTGATTGTAATGACATCGATATATCCATTTGTAGCTGATGAAATAAAAACAATGAACAAATCTTTCCTTTTCCATTGACCAAAATTTATTGAGGATGCTAGCCTTATATGACATCAAAACTTATCTCTTCTACAAATAAAATTTTTAAGTGAAATCAAAAACAGAGAAAAAACAGAGAAATCAAGGTTCTATGTTTTGTGGTGACCTTTGATGAGCATTGACTTTAATACTGCAGATACGTATTGCCCTTTTTGTGATTTAAACCTATTTTTCCTTCATATTCTTAATTGGTACAGAAAAAAATTGCTCTCGGGAAAATCATGAAATTATTCATACATTTTTATTTCACTGATTCTAACACAAATAATGATTGAACTTTCTGTAGATTAAATGCAAGCATAAAATGAAAAGTGTGGGAATAAAAAGGATTCTGAGACAGACTATTTTTCATTAATATTTAATTGGCTGCAAATTCTGCTGTCTCAAAAAGTTTCTGCTCTCTGCTTCATTAAATAAATTCTGTCATTGTTCAGTGTAATTATAGCTTTGGGGAAATTTTTTTCCAATAAAAGCTGAGAAGGAAAAAAAGGAGCACACCGATTAATGATAAAAGCTGAGTTAATAGTTCACAGCTTCCAGACCTTCTCAGAGTTCTGAGCCATGCAAGTTTCTGTGACCTAGACGGGCGGGTTAGATGAATGTGCATAATTGATTTAGACAAGAGAAAGGGTGTCAGGAAAGCAAACAGATTTTTTTCCAGTTAACAATTTCCCTGTATGTCTGAGCATTTCCTGAATTCTAGGGCTGACTCAGCTGTTCAACCTACAGTGTGTGTATGGAGAACATCTGCAGATTCTCTGCCCTTGCCAGTTCCCCAGATGTTCGTTCAAAGCCCCAATATGAGGCATTCTCCATTCATTCCTTTGATCCATTTAGACCCGATTTCATTTCAGTATTTAAATTCCTGACATTGCTGCTTCCTGTCTGTGTGGCGGCTCCCCAGTGTGGATCAATGATTCAGATTCTTTTATGCTTAAGGCCTCATGTAATTTCAAAGGTCACTTTGCCCTCTCCACCTTTTAGAATGTCTTTCCTCTGTGTTTTCTTTTGCACTGACTACAAGACAGTTGGCCATGACCTAAAGATCTGAAAGCTCATTACAAACATCTTCCTGCAACTCAAACAAAGAGCCCCACGAGATAGTCAACTCCCTACTTTAGGAATCAACTAAAGCTATATAATATCATCTGACAGATGGGAAAAATTTAATAAAAGTTTGCTAAATAAATGCTTCTCACTAGTTTGAGCAAAACAGATGGGTCAAATCATTTATCTTCTGATTTTAGTGTTGAGAAAGAAGCCCCTGTAATTCCTGTGCAATCCCCACTCAAGTGCAAGTACACACTTAGCTCCTGCTCATCACGTAGGCCCTGTGCACTCTGGATGAGATGTCCTTTAACTCTCACAGCAAAGTTCACATGTCAATAGCACCACCCCCATTCTAAAGATGAAAATGTTAAGATGTAGAAAGATTGGTTTCAAAGTAAAACATGAAAGGAGAACTTCTGCCCCATTTGAGAATGTTTTTCATCATGAACAGATACGGCCCAAACACCGAAACATCATCTTTCTTGATCCAGTAATGCTATATTAAAGAAGAGGGAGAGATCTCTCAAATCAGATTCAAGCCTATTAGCACAGAGACATGCCAAAAGGCTCAGCCACCTGATGATAAAAACCTCTCCACTTTTTTTTTTTACAGACACATGAAAAAAATGCTCATCATCACTAATCATCAGAGAAATGCAAACCAAAACTACTCTGAGATACCATTAACTCCAGTAAGAGTAGCCCACAGCACAAACTCCCAAAACTACAGATGTTGGCGTGGATGTGGAGAAAAGGGAACACTTCTGCACTGCTGGTGGGAATGCAAGCTACTACGTCCCTTTTGAAAGGAAATTTGGAGAACCTTTCCACTTTTATTGACTGCTAAGCTTCTAGAAACTTTCCACCACTAGTCTCTTCTTTCCTCCTAGTAGAGGTCACAATTGGAATCTGTCATTAGGAGTATATTGGGCCATTAGTCCCTCAGCTCCCAGAGTAGATAGAAAAGCACAGCTGGAGGTCTAG
>CAUYQV010060256.1:0-12038 GCA_963574575.1 Galagoides demidoff
GTGCCTGTGGTCCCAGCTACTTGGGAGGCAGAGGCAGGAGACTCGCTTGAGCCCAGGAGTTGGAGGTTGCTATGAGCTATGATGCCATGGCACTCTACCCAGGGGGATAGCTTGAGGCTCTGTCTCAAAAAAAAAAAAAAACTACTATAATCTCAAACTTTCTGAGTTCAAGCGATCCTTCTGTCTCAGCCTCCCAAGTAGCTGAGATTATAGGCATGCACCATCATGCCCAGCCAATTTTTCTTTATTTTATTCATTTATTTTTTTCTTTTGGGGGGACAGAGTCTCAAGCTATTGCCCTGGGTAGAGTGCCGTGGTATCACAGATCACAGCAACTTCAAACTCTTGGGTTTAAGTGATTCTCTTGTCTCAGTCTCTCAAGCAGCTGGGACTATAGGTACCTACCACAATGCCCAGCTATTTTTAGAGACAGGGGTCTCACTGGTTCAAGCTGGTCTCAAACCTGTGAGCTCAGGCAATCCACCCACCTTGGCTTCCCAGAGTACTAGGATTACAGGTGTGAGCCACTGTGCCCAGCCTGAATTTTTTTATTTTTAGTAGATCTGAGGTCTCGCTCTTGTTCTAGCTGATCTTGAACTCCTGAGCTTAAGTCATATTCCCTCCTCAGCCTCCCAGAGTACCAGGATTATATAGGCATGAGCTCCCAGGCCCAAACCAGTTTAACCATTTTAAAGTGTACAGTTAATAGCATTAAGTACATTCACATTGTTGTGGTGTTACTCTTTACCACCATCCATTTTTAGGATTTTTCTGTCCCAAACCGAATTCTATATTCATTAAACACTAACTTCCTCCTCTCCCAACCCCTGGCAACCACCATAAGAATTCGCCTATGCCAGGTACCTCATACACATGGAATCAGATAATATTTTGCGTCTGGCTTATTTTCTTCAGCATATTGTCTTCAAGGTTTATCCATATTGTAGCAAGTATCAGAATTTTTTTCCTTTCTAAGGCTGTGCAATACTCCATTGTATGTATATACTGTGTTTTCTATATCTGTTCATCATCCCTCATGGGCAATTGGAGTGCTTCCACCTCTTGGCTATCCTGCAAAATGCTGCTATATACATGGCCGTACAAGTCTCTCTTAGAGACCCTGCTTTCAGTTCTTGATAAGGCATTCTCTTTTTTTTTTTGACAGAGCTTCAAGCCATGGCATCACAGCTCACAGCAACCTCCAACTCCTGGGCTCAAGCGAGTCTTCTGCCTCCGCCTCCCAAGTAGCTGGGACCACAGGCGCCCGCCACAATGCCCGGCTATTTTTTGGTTGCAGCTGTCATTATCATTTGGTGGGTCCGGGCTGGATTCGAGCCCGTCAGCTCAGAAGTATGTGGCTGGCGCCTTAGCCGCTTGAGCCACAGGCGCCGAGCCAAGGCATCCTCTTTAAACCGCAAAAAGGGAGCAAGTGCTGAAGACCAAGGGAGGCCAGCCTGCTCTCTTCTTGGTGGCAAAGCATGTGTTTGACCAAGAAAGCAGAAAGTTTTAGGAGTTTGGGTGGAAGGAGGAGTGATAGGTGAATAGAATCAGGTTGGAGCAATCCTAGTTAACAAATTAAGAAAAAAAAGTAGAGGGCAGCACCTGTGGCTCAGTGGGTAGGACGCTGGCCCCATATACCAAGGGTGGTGGGTTCAAACCAGGCCCCGGCCAAACTACAACAAAAAATAGCCAGGCATTGTGGCAGGCACCTGTCCCAGCTACTCAAGAGGCTGAGGCAAGAGAATAGCTTAAGCCCAGGAGTTGGAGGGTTGTTGTGAGCTGTGACGTCTCGGCACTCTACCCAGGGCGATAAAGTGAGACTCTGTCTCAAAAGAAGAAAAGTAGAGGGTGGCACCTGTGGTTCAAAGGAGTAGGGCGCCAGTCCCATATGCTGGAGGTGGCAGGTTTAAACCCAGCCACGGCCAAAAACTGCAAAAAAAAGAAAAAAAGTAGAGGTGGTGCCCACAGCTCAGTGAGTGGAGTGCTGGCCACACACACTGAAGCTGCTGGGTTCAAACCCAGCCCCAGTCTGCTAAACAACAATGACAACAATAACGAAAAAATAGCCAGGCATTATGGCATCTGCCTGTAGTCCCAGCTACTACGGAGGCTGAGGCAAGAGAATCGCTTAAGCCCAAGAGTCTGAGGCTGCTGTGAGCTGTGACACCACTGCACTCTACTGAGGGTGACACAGTGAGACTCTGTCTCAAAAAAAAGAAAAAGAGTAGAATTTCTGAGTGGGTCCAGGGTAGGGCTTTCCCCAGAACCAGTGATGTCCTAGTCCACTAGCTGGTGTGGAGATCAGCAGGTGCAACACATCTCAGCTTCAGAGCAAAGTTAAGTCACCTGGTCCCTCAGAAACTCCAGCTCGGTACCGACACAGCTCAGCCAACCATTGGCTGCCCATTCTCAATGAACAGGTACAGAAACTTAGAACAAGCATTTAGATTCTTTAGTGCAATTTGACACTGCAGCAATATCAACATGTGATTGTGGAATCCTTTCACTGAACACGATGGATGTTTTAAACTCCTGTGTGAGTCACACGTCATGTAAGCTGCATACGGGTGGTGTGTAGCCTGACGATATATCGGTGACAGACTAGGAACTAAAAACAAAGATGAGGAAGACTAGTCCTTTGCTCTAGATAGTGTGTTCCAATTAGCATCATAGACCTGCTTATCTGCCTGCCCTCTCTTTTTTCCTAACTTAGGCCAAAAGGAATTTTGGGAAAGACCATAGAATCAAAGAGAGAACCACGCAAAGGCCAAAAAGCCAGGCAGTGACTGGAATCTCAGCAGCCACCCAATGTCTCAGTTCCAAACATCTCTGCATGTCTTTGCTCAGGGTTCAAATTCCGATTGCAGTGGTGTGATCATAGCTCACTGCAGCATCGAACTCCTGAGCTCAAGTGAACCTCCTGCCCCAGCCTCCCAAATAGCTGGGACTATAGGCTTCCACCACTATGGCCAGATAATTTTTCTATTTTAGTACAGATGAGGTCTGGTTCTTCCTCAGTGTTGGGAGCCTAACACAACCCCCCAAAACCCTACTAGTCCTTCTCCTCTCCTAGAAAAAAAGACTGCAAAGGGCCTAGCTAGCCCTACCCCAAAACTTCTCTCCAAAGATGCTAGCCCACCAAAATCCTTCAGCAGGCAGTGGCATTTTCCCACCCCCAATGGCCCCATATAAAAAGGGGTCTCAAAATGCCCTAGGCACATATGCCATCTTTGGCCCTGCCCAGTTGGGTCTCTATCACTTTCATTCATTGTTTGACATGAAATTATCACTTTCAAAAATCTCTGTTGTCCTTAGCCTCACAAATTTGCTAAATTCACTGGCCAAATGACCTGACAGGACTGACCTATACAACTCTATTTAACCCATTGATAGCTGGGTCAACAGGAATGTTGGCTAAAGATGCATAAACAGCTCAAGGAGAAAAAAGTTCATCCCAAGACCATCTATCCCAGGTCTTGCCCTCTGCCCCATCCCCCAGGGATTTCTTCCACCACTCCCTTTTCCAGGGGCCAGCAAGCCAATCAGGTCTCACCCCATGAGAGGAGGGAATGACAGCTGGCCCATACCATGCACAGAAGCTAGGACAAAGGAACTCAAGCGAGGACATAGAACCAATGCTAGGTCAAGTACATTTTGAAATTCCCCCAAATAGAGATATAAAGAAAGGGTGGGAAGCCAAAGATACAAAAATGACTACCTGGAAAATCAGATAATACGGCTCGGCGCCTGTGGCTCAATTGGCTAAAGCACCAGCCACATATACCTAAGGTGGTGGGTTCGAATCCCCAGCCCGGGCCCACCAAACAACAATGATGGCTGCAACCAAAAAAATGGCCAGACGTTGTGGCAGGCGCCTGTGGTCCCAGCTACTTGGGAGGCTGAGGCGGGAGACTCACTTGAGCCCAGGAGTTGGAAGTTACTGTGAGCTGTGATGCCATGGCACTCTACCCACGGGGATAGCTTGAGGCTCCATCTCAAAAAAAAAAAAGAGAAAATCAGGTAATACTTTCAGTGTAAATATCCCTAAAGTCATTGCAAGTACTGTTGAAAGTTGAGTGAGAAGCTCAGCTCTATTTCCCTTTTGCTAATGAGACTCAACTAAGAAATAGGAGTCATTAAATCTAAATTTACGTGCCTGATTTGGCTTAAAGAACCTCAGTGAACCAGCACAACAAGGTCTGGTTGACCTTGTTGGACCTTGTTCAAGGACACCTAAGAAGATGAGCTGATAAAACTGCTCAAGAATTGGGCAGACCAGTCTGATCCTTACTGAAAAAAAGGAGAAGAAAGTAAGAGAGTGCTTTGGAGAACAAGCCAGTGCTACGGGAGAGCTCAAAGACAAAAAACAAAAGGGAGACTTATTACCAACGAGTCCTTCAGATCTGTGCAACTCTCATTTTACCTGCATGATACTTAAATGGTTTCTGAATCTTTCTCCTAGTTGGGGTACTTATGAAAACAACTGAGGCATAGAAAACTTGAGGATTTTTTTTTTTTTTGGCTTCTTGAGCATAAACTTTTTTTTTTCAATCCAAGGTCATGGTCTAGGATCGGGCATAAACTTTGATATTTAATGACCCGTGATAGCTGTTGGTATCCTAGTAATACATAAAACCCTTGGGAAGCTATTAACTGTTTAGCCTTCCCAGGTCTTAGGGGAATATGTTTTCCATCTTTCAAAGAGCCTGTTGTAGGCAATTTGTAGGGTAAGATGCAAATATTCCCTGGAGCAGGCTGACGCACTGAGCTAGGTTTCCCCAGGGTTCACCACTGTACAAAAACAGATACGGGCTTCTCACAAAGACTGCACAGTCTGGTATTTATTTTGAACTGGTTTCTTGGATCAGTTTATAAGAGTTTTGATGATTGCACAAAATGGCTTATACTGAGAAGGAAACTTAAAAGACAGATCTTAAAGAGGCAGCTGTGATTAATAAGCTAGGTTTACTGAGCATCTAGTATGTATACAGTCGGTCCTCTGTACCCAAGGTTCCACATCTGTGGATTCCATTAACCACTGATCGAAGGGGGCAAAAATAGAAAATAAAAACACGGTACTAAAAGTTATTACAAATAAAAAATATACAACATAGTAACTATTTACGTAGCATTTATATTAGGTATTATAAGTAATCTAGACACTATATCAGTGTCACAGGAGGATGTGTGTAAGTTATATGCAAATACTAGGCCATTTCATACCAAGGACTTGAGCATTCATGAATTTTGCTATCTATGGGGGTTGGGTCTTTTTTTTTTTTTTTAAGAAACAGAGTCTTACTTTATCGCCCTCGGTAGAGTGCCAGGGTGTCACACAGCTCACAGCAACCTCCAACTCCTGGGCTTAGGTGATTCTCTTGCCTCAGCCTCCCAAGTAGCTGGGACTATAGGCACCCGCCACAACGCCCAGCTATTGTTTTCTGTTGCAGAATTTGGCTGGGGCCAGATTTGATCCTGCCACCCTCAGGATATGGGGCCAAAGCCCTACTCACTGAGCCACAGGTGCCACCCAGAGGATTGGGTCTTTTAACCAATTCCCTGTTGATACCAAGGGACTATTGTACAACTGTACGTGTAGCTGCTTTGTGTGATTCTGGGTGGATGATGGAGTATTGTGTGAAGACCCAGTTTCAGGGCTGGCATTCTTCCTTTCTTTCTTTGGGATGCCACCATTCTCTCCCTCCTCGTCACCCCCATCTCACTCCTTGCTCTCCTAGCTCTTTCTCTTTCTCATCTTTTCTCCCCATTCTTTTCCCTTTCCCTAATATAAAATAAACTTATACTTTTATATCCTAAAACAAAAAGAGCCAATTTCAGAGTCAGAAAGATCTGGAATTGAATCCTTGCCCTGCCATTTTCTAGATATGTGACCTTTGGTAAGTTCCTTAATATCTCAAAGCCTCAGTTATTTCATCTCCTCATCCCCCATTATTCAGTTGGAAAGATGAATTAAGTACATGAATGAATTAAATTAAAATTTGTTACATGCAGACAGGCAACAGGCAGCCCCTTTAGTATGTGTGATACTAGCTATTTACTGATTGTTTGCTCTTTACCAAGCATTTTGCATTCATTAACTTTCAACGCACAACAACCCTCTAAGGCAGCGGTTCTCAACCTGTGGGTCATGACCCCTTTGTAACAGTGAAAATTGCAGCACTGGGAAGGTTGAGAACCACTGCAAGGTATCCTCCCCCTTTCTCTTGGTGATAAAATCAAGGTTTAAAGAGTTTACATGATTTGCTCCAGATCTTGGAGGTGGCTGGACTGGGATTCAAACCTGTTTGGTTTCAAAGTCCACACTACACTGCCCAGTTAATCCTCACTGCAACTCCGTGAATCCAGCATTATGGTGACCCATTTAGGGTAAGAAAACCAAAGCCAAGGAGCCAGGTCAGGCAATGCTAAGTCACAGCCGGCAACTCTCTGCCATCACTGCTAACATACAGCCAGGTCTGCCTCCCTCCTGTGCCTTCTCCAGGCACACATGAAGATCAGGCTTGATAATATGACAAGGTACACACTGAGCACTAAGTAAAGGCTCCTGGAATTCAGAGAGGAGGATTCTGTGGTCAGGGAACACTTCACTGTGAAGCAGGCCTTGAACAGGCATTTATGGGTAGGTAAAGTCGTTGGGTCTGGGAACAAGGAAATCACTACCCTTAGGAGACCTAGATTCTAGGAGGCAACTGCTAAGCCCCATCCAGTCACCTGTCTCGGGTCCCAGGAGCCTTTTTTCCAAAGTGAAAATCACATATGAATATTACCCTCCCCTAAATCACAGAGTACAACAGTGCATCCAGTAGAAAGTTATGATCCCCTAGGACATTTCACCTTCTTCCTCAAGCTACTCCTCAGTTCTTTTGCTAATGGTGCCTCATTTTTTCCTACCTTTAAACAGTGGATTACTTGCCAGGGGACTCAGTCTCTGGACTATTCTCTTTCCTGTCTACTCTCAACTACTCCTTCTGAAAACCACGTAAATGGGCTTGGCACCTGTAGCACAGTGGTTATGGTGCCAGCCACATAGACCGAGGGTGGCAGGTTCGAACCCGGCCCAGAACAGCTGGGCGTTGTGGCGGGCACCTATAGTCCCAGCTACTTGGGAGGCTGAGGCAAGAAAATCACTTAAGCCCAAGAGTTTGAGGTTGCTGTGAGCTGTGACACTATGGCACCCCACCCACCCATGGCAACATAGTGAGACTCTGTCTCAAAACAAGGAAACAAACAAAACCCACCCATCTGGTGATGATGCCTTCCCGAGGCGCAGCCCTGACAGCTCCCTAAACTCCCCGTTTGTACTTCTCATTTACTTTCCCATTACCCCACTCGGATATCAGGGGCATCTCAGACTTAACTAAGCTGTTATTTGAAACCAAACTCTTGATTCTTCTTCCCAAACCTGCTCTTCTCCATCCCATAAATGGCAACTCCAGCCTTCCAGCTGCCCAGGTCAGAAATCTCCAGCCACTCCCCACATCCAATCCCTCAGCAAGTCCTGAAAGCATAGCTGGCAAAACTGACCCCAAATCTGACTCTTCCTCCATTTCCACCCTCTAGTTCTAGACACTCCTCACATCCAGACTCCCTGCTTCCACCCTTGTACCCTACAAGGTCTGTTAGCCATAGACCCCACTAAATTGCATGTCAGCCACATCGACCCCCTGCTCAGACCCTTCAATACTTTAAACTTACTCAGAATACCATTTAAGGTCATTCTGATGACCCATGACTAAGGTGTGGTGGGGACAGACCTAGGTGACGTCCTGGCAGAGTTATTAACAGCACTCACTTTCATTCTCAAAAGTATTCTATTTAGACAACAAAGTATATAGTCACTCAACTAATGAAGCCTTACTGACTAAATCTCATTTAACCTTCTGATTTCATCTCCTATCCCTTTATCATCATCCCACTCCAGCTATACTGACTTCTCTGCTAATCTTCCAACATGCCAGGCATGTGGGCCTCAGGGCCTTTGCATACCCCTACTCGGAACACATTCATTTAGATAGTTATACCTCTCACTTGCTCTCTTTACTTAGGTCTCTACTCAAATATCAGAGGGTTTTCCTAATGCTCTGACATATAGTATCACTCTACCCCTAGCCCACTACTTGCTTTATTTTTTTGCAGTTTTCTTTTTTTTGGCTGGGGCTGGGTTTGAACCCGCCATCTCCGGCATATGGGGATGGCGCTTTACCCCTTTGAGACACAGGCGCCGCCCCCACTACTTGCTTTAGTCCTTGTTATCATGTACACACTATGTATGCCTGTGTGGAAAATCTATCTTTTCCCCATACTGGGAAACTTGAATGTACAATTCATAAAAGCAGAATTTTGTCTACTTTTTAAGTTATTCCTAGTCTGGGCAGAGTGGCTCACGCCTGTAATCCTAGCACTCTGAGAGGCCGAAGCAGGTAGACTGCCTGAGCTCACAGGTTTAAGACCAGCCTGAGCCAGAGTGAGACCTTGTCTCTAAAAAATAGCCAAGTGTTGTGGCGAGTGCTTGTAGTCCAGCTACTTGGGAAACTGAGGCCAGAGAATCGCTTGAGCCCAAGAGTTTGAGATTGTTATGAGCTGTGATGCTACAACAATCTACGGGGGGGCAACAAAGTGAGACTCTCTTAAATAAATAGAGCCTAGCACATAGTAGGTACTTGGTCAGTGAATGATAGCACTGTTAATAGTATTCATTTAGTTTCATACAAGGGTTAAGGGGAAGAACTCTCAAGTCAGACACTATGGTATCTAGCTTAGCCTCTAAGCCTTGCTTTTCTGAAATATAGTGATAGGGCACGCCTGTGACTCAGTGAGTAGGGTGCTAGACCCATATTCCAAGGGTGGCTGGTTGGAACCCAGCCCCAGCCAAATTGCAACAACAACAAAAACATAGCCCAAGAAAACAGCTGGGTATTGTGGTGGGCGCCTGTCATCTTAGCTACTCAGAAGGCTGAGGCAAAAGAATCACCTAAGCCCAAGAGCTGGAGGTTGCTGTGAGCTATGACACCACCGCACTCTACTGAGGGCGACAAAGTGGGACTCTGAATTTAAAAAAAAAAAAGGAAAGAAAGAAATAAAGTGATAAGAAGTATATTTATCTTAGGGGGTTGCTATGATGATCAAATGAAAGTGGCATCAAAATACTGAAAATATGGGGCAGCACCTGTGGCTCAGAGGGTAGAGTGCTGGTCCCGTATGCTGGAGGTGGCGGGTTCAAACCCAGCCCTGGCCAAAAACTAAAAAAAAAAAAATACTGAAAATACTGGAAATGTTGGCTGGGTGCCCGTAGCTCAGCGGCTGCACTGGAGCTAGCGGGTTCGAACCCAGCCAGGGCCTGTCAAACAACAATGACAACTACAACCAAAAAATAGCCGGGCTGGCGCTTTACCACCTGTAGGGCACCTGTAGTCCTAGCTACTTGGGAGGCTGAGGCAAGAGAATCACTTGAGCCCAAAAGTTTGAGGTTGCTGTGAGCTGTGACGCCACAGCATTCTACTGAGGGCAACATAGTGAGACTCTGTCTTGGAAAAAAAAAACGAACTGGAAATGCTAAAAAATAATAAGATCAAAATCTACAGATAAAAATACTGGAGATGATAAAAATAATAAGAGTTAATATATTTAGCATTTAAAATATGCCAGGCAGTGTGCTAATCATTTTACAAATACTGGCTTGGTGACTGTAGCTCAGGAAGTAGGGCATCAGCCACATACAACAAGGCTGGCAGGTTCGAGCCCAGCCTGGGGCCTGCTAAACAACAGTGACAACTCCAACCAGAAAATAGCCAGGCGTTGTGGTGGGCGCCTGTAGTCCCAGGTACTCAGGAGACTGAGGCAAGAGAATCGCTTAAACCCAAAGAGTTTGAGGTTGCTGTGAGCTCTGAGTCCATGACATACAACCAAGGGCAACAAAGTAAGATTCTGTTTCAAAAAAAAAAATTTTTTTTTTACAAATATTCTCTCATTTAATTCTCTCATAAAAACTCTTTGAGGTGGGCAGCACCTGTGGCTCAAGGAGTAGGGCGCTGGCCCCATATGCTGGAGGTGGTGGGTTCAAACCCAGCCCTGGCCAAAAAAAAATACTCTTTGAGGTAAGTACTATCATTATCTCTATTTTACATATGAGGAAACTGAACTTCAGCGAGGTTAAGTAACACATCCAAAGCCACACAGCTGTGGAGCTAGGAATTAAACCCATGGTCTTTGGTTCCAGAGTTTGTGTTCTTATCTGCTATTCTAGTTCAACTCCAAAGTCTCCCTATACATGGAACCTTTTTTGTTTCCTAAAAACTTCAAGTATTTACCACACCAGTGAACACAGATAAATCTTTTGTTTTTTTCCTTGTTTGAGACAGACCCTCACTCTGTGTCCTGGGCAGAGTGCCATGGTGTTGTAGCTCACTCTTTGACTCAAGAGATCCCCTTGCCTCAGCCTCCCAAGTAGCTGAGACTACAGGCATCACCACAATGCCCTATTTTTTTGTTGTAGTTGTCATTGTTGTTTAGCAGGCCCGGGCTGGGTTCAAACTGGCCAGACCTAGTGTATGGGACTGGCACTCTAACCACTGAGGTATGGGTGCAGAGCCCCAGCTAGTTTTTTCTATTTTTAGTAGAGATGGGGTCTCACTTTTGCTTCTGGTCTTGAACTTCTGAGCTCAGGCAATCCACCTGCCTCAGCCTCCCGGAGTACTGTGATTATAGGCATGAGCCACTGCAACCTCCCGAAATAAATTGTTTTATAAAGTGTCTCTTGGCTCAGCGCCTATGGCTCAAGTGGCTAGGGTACCAGCCACATGCACCTAGGTTCGAATCCAGCCCGGGCCCACCAAACAACAATGATGGCTACGACCAAAAAATAGCCAGGCGCTGTGGTGGGCACCTGTGGTCCCAGCTACTTGGGAGGCTGAGGCAGGAGACTCTCTTGAGCCCAGGGGTTGGAGGTTGCTGTGTGAGCTGTGATGCCACAGCACTCTACCCAGGGACAGCCTGAGGCTCTGTCTCAAAAAAAAAAAAAAGTGTCTCCTTGTGACACTCAAGGAGACACTTAGTGTCTCAAGCCTGTAATCCCAGCACTCTGGGAGGCCAAGGCAGGTAGATCGCCTGAGCTCACAGGTTAGAGACCTGCGTGAGCAAGAGTGACACCCTGTGTCTAAAAAATAGCCAGGCGTTGTGGTAGGCCCCTGTAGTCCCAGCTACTTGAGAGGCTGAGCCCCAGAGTTTGAGGTTGCTGTGAGCTAAGTCTCAACCACACTCTACTGAGGACAAGAAGTGAGACTCTGTCTCAAAAAAAAAAAGTGTCTCCTCTTCTTCTATCCCTCCCCCCTATAACTAGTATTAACAGTTAAGCAACTTTCCATACCTTCCTCCCTATTAATCTTTGAAAAAAATTGGTTCACATTACATATGTATATTACTCTGGAATTACCTTTTTTCACATCATGTAAATTTCTCCAAATCGAGAAATTAATCATTTTTTAAAAATAGCTGCAATAGGGTAGTGCCTGTGGCTCAAAGGAGTAGGGTGCCGGCTCCATATACTGGAGGTGGCAGGTTCAAACCCGGCCCCGGCAAAAAACTGCAAAAAAAAAATCCCAGGCGGCACCTGTGGCTCAGTAAGTAGGGCGCCGGCCCCATATACTGAGGGTAGCAGGTTCAAAACTGGCCCTGGCCAAACTGCAACAAAAAAATAGCCAGGCATTGTGGCGGGCGCCTGTGGTCCCAGCTACTTGGGAGGCGGAGGCAGGAGACTTGCTTGAGCCCAGGAGTTGGAGGTTGCTATGAGCTGTAATGCCATGGCACTCAACCCAGGGGGATAGCTTGAGGCTCTGTCTACAAAAAAAAAAAAAAAAAAAAAAAAAAATATTAAATACATTAAAAAGGAATTAAAAACAAAAATTTTGGGATGTGTGAAAAAATTACAGCAATTTGGTAAAAATTATATGAATGTGAATAAATGTTTGAAAACAAATTATTCAATAATAGAGGAATAGCCTATGAATTTGTTGTGCCTCTAC
>CAUYQV010060258.1:0-12850 GCA_963574575.1 Galagoides demidoff
TTTTTTTGAGACAGAGCCTCAAGCTATCCCCCTGGGTAGAGTGCCATGGCATCACAACTCACAGCAACCTCCAACTCCTGAGCTCAAGCGAGTCTCCTGCCTCTGCCTCCCAAGTAGCTGGGACCACAGGCGCCCGCCACAACGCCCGGCCATTTTTCGGTTGCAGCCATCATTGTTGTTTGGCGGGCCTGGGCTGGGAATTCGAACCCACCACCTTAGGTGTACATGGCTGGCGCCCTAGCCCATTTGAGCCACAGGCGCCGAGCCAGCTCCTGGGTTTTCCACTTGTGACCCTAGATCCCTGTTCCTCTCCCTGGCCCTCCAAGTACCACTGGGGACCAGTCCTAGACCACAGATTGACACGGAACTCTAGGTGGCAGAGTGCAAACCTGCTGACTGTCACATGGCACCTGTGACACTGGCTGCTTTGTGTCACTTCACCAAGGCTGGCCTGGCCAGCTTAAACTGTCAGTGGCATTCGCTTGTGACTGGCAAAGGTAGGCCAGGAAATAGGATGATGGGGACTGTAAGAGGTGGCAATGACATCCCAAAAGAAACCTCCTGGTTTGGAAATGCTTCTCCTTTCCCACAAGAGGCAAAAATTTTGCCCTTATTAGGGAATGAAGGAGTAGAAAAAGAAGAGACTTAAAGGATCTGACAGCCTTGGGAGTCTTCAGATTTATGAATTTAGTGACCTCACTTCCCTTACAAACCAACCAAGCACCTCAGTTTCTACAAAAGAGAATGAGACGGAGAGCGTCCACTTAGAAGCAGGATGGAGTCCAATTCTCTGAAAACCCTGTGAGGCCTGGACTTGGCAAAGCCCTTCTCAAAGGTGATGAAGCGGACATTATATTTGTTTTTTTGTTTTTTGAGACAGAGTCTCATTATGTCTCCCATAGTAGAGTGCTGTGGTGTCACAGCTCACAGCAACCTCAAACTCTTGGGCTTAAGTGATTTTCTTGCCTCCGACTCCCATGTAGCTGGGCCCACAGGCACCCACCACAACAACCAGCTATTATTTTTTGTGTTGCACTTGTCATTGTTCAGCTAGCTTGGGCTGGGTTCGAACCCACCAGCCTTGGTGCATGTGGGCAGCGCTGAATCTGAAGAGGACATTTTAAACCACTTTGCAAGGCTGAGGGAAAGTCACCTCCACCCCACCTTCACATGATAGAGCCCCTTACCTCTAGGGATAAGCCCCTCCATGAGCTTTCACTCCCCACCTTCAGATGCTAATCAGAAATTAGTTTGCCACCCAAGGACTGCCCAGGGGAAAGTCTTCACAAAGCAGACAGGCCAGCCACTGCAGGGACCAAAACGCAGCTCAGAGAGTTCTTGTCCCCAGGACATTGGGATTATTTAAAAAAACCAAAAAAGCGTCTATGCCTCAGTTGCCCAACTATGAAAAGGCAGAGGCTGTAGTCCTTGCTCCAGAGGGGATCCTCCATAGCACAGATTAATTTAAATGAGCCAGCTACTCAGAAGAATGATTTTTCCTATAAATGTTTTCCAGGATTTATTTCAACATGGGGTTGTGGGGAGCAAAGCTCTTTTAAAATGTAAGAGTAAGCTTCTGCATTTACAGAGCAACACAAAATTTGGCTAGAGGAAGCTTCCCTTAGAAAGAAAAGGACAAACTCCTGTTTACAGCACACATTCATGACTCCACAGCACAACTGTCCCAGAAGCGATTAACCAGGGGGTTACATGACTGATCCTCCTGGCTCCCCCAGGGTCCCCCACGGTCAGGACTCGTCAGGACTCATGCGGGTGGTCCCGGGTGTGAATTTATCTACAACAAAAGGTAGAGGCCAGATCTGAGGGGCTCCTGCCTTCTCCACAACGCATTCCTGCTATGCTATTGCTGAGTCCCCTCCTCTCGGATAGACCAGGGAGAGTGGGCTGGGCAGGCTGTGGCACATGTGACCCTCTGAGAAGCTAGAGAGACGCTAGGGGCAAGCTTACCAATCCTCGCTGGCAGTTCTGCCCCATGGTGGGGCGGGCACTTGATGCTGGGTCCTCCCTTGTTCTCTTCTACCCTCGGCAGCAGGGTCTCCAAGACCTGAAGAAAGGCAGAGTTCAAAGGCGGCAGGGCCAGGGTCTCTGCAGCCTCGTTCCTGTCTTCACCTTGAAACTCTCCACTGTAATACCGAGGGCCAGGGACAGAGTGTGGGCCCGTTCTAGAAGGATCTGTACGACCCAGGCTAAATGTCGTCAAGTTTCTAGCAGGATATTATTAAGTTGTATTTTTTTTTTTTTTAAAGAAGAGCGGTTTATTAATTTGCTGGCAAATAAGGAGGCTGATGGAGCAGACTCTGTCTCAAAGTACCAGCATCCTGCCCTGGAGCAGAAGAACAGAGCTTTTAAGGGGATGGTTCTGATTAATCCCATCTTTGGCTAAGATAATCTAGTGACCTCTGCCAGGATTAAGACAATCTTGTGACCTCCACCCAGATTCATCTCATCTTCTGTGGCACAGAGAACAAATAGCACTCCCCTACCTCTCCCTAAGAGATTCTCCACCTTCAGATGCTAATCAGGAATTAGTTTGCCACCCAAGGACTGCCTAGGGGAAAGTCTTCACAAAACAGACAGTGGGTGGCACTACAGATAAGGGGGAAGGGGTTAAGAGGGGGAAGTTTTAAAGAGACAGAAAATATTTTTGCCACCTTTCAGATAGTTTTCTCCATTACGACCACCATCAATTTTACCTTTCCATATCTATGGGTCATCAAGCTACCTCCTGCTGAACTGGGGCATGTTTTAGAGCAAAGGTACAGATTATCAGGTGAAAAGGGACAGGTGGCTCAGCCACATACACCTAAGGTGGTGGGTTTGAATCCAGCCCAGGCCTGCCAAACAACAACGATGGCTGCAACCCAAAAAAAATAGCCAGGCGTTGAGGCGGGAGACTCGCTTGAGCCCAGGAGTTGGAGGTTGCTGTGAGCTGTGATGCCACAGCGCACTCTACCCATGGGGACAGCTTAAGGCTCTGGCTCAAAAAAAAAAAAATACTAGAATCTCTATAGCTGACCACCTTCCTACGCTGACCATCTCCTTAAATAGACCTAATTTTCATAGGCTGGACGTGCACCACATGTATCTATCAGTACAGTAGGCCTAGTTCCTTATGTTGACCGCCTCCATGCGCTGACCAGCTTGTTATAGTCCTTTGGGTGGCCAACTTACAAAAGTTCTAATGTACTTGTGTACAGAAATGAGAACTGACAAGGTGAAGTAGACTGCTGCCTTACACTCAATGTCTGATATAGGACTGGCTTAGAAAGGAAACATGGGACCTCTGAGTGCAGCACTATTAGTGGCCAGATTTGTGTATTATTCTGGAAGAAATTCCCTGGAGCTCTGTTTAGAGGTGGTACCTCAGCACCAACTGTACTCCCTTTGCTTATGACCAGGTCTGCAGAAAGAAAGCCAAGATGTAGGAAGAACTGGTAGAAATGGAGATTAGCTAAGACATCTTCAAAAGGCCACATTTTCTTTTCTCTTCTTCTTTTTTTTTGGGGAGACAAGAGTTTGACTATGTCACCCTCAACAGAGTGCTATGATGTCATAGCTCACAGCAGTCTTAAACTCTTGAGCTCAAGAAATTCTTTTGCCTCAGCCTCCCAAGTAGCTGGGACTATAGGCACCTGCCATAATGCCCAGCTATTTTTTTGTTGCAATTGTCATTGTTAGTTAGCTGGCCTGGGCCAGGTTAGAACCTGCCGACTTTGGTGTACGTGGCTGGCACCGTAACCACTGTGCCATAGGCACCAAGACAAAGGCCACATTTTCTTATTTTTTTTTTTTTTTCAGTTTTTGGCCAGGGCTGGGTTTGAACCCACCACCTCCGGCATATGGGGCTGGCACCTTACTCCTTTGAGCCACAGGTGCCGCCCAAAAGACCACGTTTTCAAAAATGCACTTTTTATCATTGTCCACATCTGTCTCATTCATTTATATTTGTATTTTATTTTATTTTATTTTTGAGACAGAGCCTCAAGCTGTCACCCTGGGTAGAGTGCTGTGGCATCATAGCTTACAGCAACCTCCAACTCCTGGGCTTAAGCAATTCTCTTGCCTCAGCCTTCCAAGTAGCTGGGACTACAGGCGCCTGCCACAATGCCAGGCTATTTTTTGGTTGTAGTTGTCATTGTTGTTTGGCAGACCCGGGCTAAATTTGAACCCCCCGCTCTGGTGTATGTGGCTGGTGCCTTAGTGGCTTGAGCTACAGGCATTGAGCCCAAAATGTACTTTTCTAATTATAAAAGGAATGCATACTCATAAAAAAAGTAAAGTTGGGGCGACGCCTGTGGCTCAGTGGGTAGAGCACCAGCCCCATATACAGACAGTGGAGAGTTCGAACCCAGCCCCAGCCAAACTGTAACAGAAAAAATAGCCAGGTGTTGTGGCAGGCACCTATAGTCCCAGCTAGTTGGGAGGCTGAGGCAAGAGAATTGCCTAAGCTCAAGATTTGGAGGTTGCTGTGAGCTGTGGCAGGCACTCTACCAAAGGCGATGAAGTGAGATGCCATGGCACTCTACCAAAGGCAATAAAGGGAGACTGTCTCAAAAAAATTAATTAATTAATTAAGTCAGAAAACATAGGTAAGTAGTTTAAAAATTAAAATCAACATCCAGGCACAGTGGCTCATGCCTATAATCCTAACACTCTGGGAAGCCAAGGCAGGTGGATTGCTTGAACTCAAGAGTTCAAGACCAGCCTGAGCAAGAGCAAGACAACCATCTCTACCAAAAATAGGCAAAGTAGCCAGGCAGGTTCCTCTAGTTCCAGCTACTCCAATGGCTGAGGCAAGAGGATCACTTGAGCCCAAGAGTCTGAGGTTGCTGTGAGCTATGATGATACCATGGTATTCTACTGAGGGTGACAGAGTGAGACTCTGTCTCACAAAAAAACAAACAAACTGATGGTGCCTGTGGCTCAAGGAGTAGGGCGCCGACCCCATATGCCAGAGGTGGTGGGTTCAAACCCAGCCCTGGCCAAAAACCACAAAAACAAAACAAAACAAAAAAAAAAACATTTTTTGGAGTTTTCCAAAAGCACAGGAAACAAAAGGAAAAATTAATGAGATAATATCAAACTAAAAGTTTCTACACAGCAAAGCAGTCAACAAAGTGAAAAGTCATATAGAATGGAAAAACATACTTGCAAACCATATGTGTCATAAGGGGTTAACATGTAAGGAACTCATACAACTCAACAGCAAAAACCAAAACAACAACAGAACTCCACAAATAACCCAATTAAAAACTGAGCGAAGGATCAAATAGGTATTTTTCCAAAGAAGACATAAAAATGGCCAACAGTTATATGAAAACATAACTAATCACCTGGGAAATGCAAATCAAAACCACAATGAGATATCACCTCACACTGGATAGGGTAGCTATTATCGAAGGAAAAAAAGGAAGAAAGACAAGCGTAGGCAAGGATATGGAGAGAAAAGGGAGTCTTGTGTGGTGTTGGTGAGAATGCAAATTGGTACAGACATTATGGAAAACAGTTCTGGAGCTTCCTTAAAAAATTGAAAATAGACCTAACATATAATCCAGCAATCCCACTTCTGGGCATACATCTGAAGGAAATGAATTAGTATGTCAAAGAGATATCCCCACATCCATTGTCCACTGCAGCATTTTTCCCATTAGCCAAGACACAGAAACAATCTAAGCTTTCATCAGTGGATGAATGAATAAAGAAAATGCAATGTGTGAACTGTTATTTAGCCATAAAAAAGATGAAAATCCTGCCATTTCCAACAATGTGGATGAACCTGGCGGAAATTATGCTAAGTAAAATAAGCCAGACACAGAAAGACAAACACTGCATGATCTCACATATATGTGGAATTGTACAAAGTGAAACTCACAGAAGCAGAGAGTAGAATTGTGCCTGCTAGGGGATGGGGTGCGGGACATTGGGAGATGTTGGTCAAAGGCTACACACTTTCAGTTTTAAGATGAATAAGTTCTGGGGCCCTAATGTATAGCATAATGGTTTAGTTAACATGACTGAATTGTACACTTGAAATTTGGCTCGACGCCTGTGGCTCAAGTGGCTAAGGTGCCAGCCACATACACCTAAGACGGTGGGTTTGAATCCACCCCAGGCCCACCAAATGACAATGACAGCTGCAACCAGAAAATGGCCAGGCACTGTGGAGGGCACCTGTAGTCCCAGCTGCTTGGGAGGCAGAGGCAGAAGACTCACTTGAGGCCAGGAGTTGGAGGTTGCTGTGAGCTGTGATGCCACAGCACTCTACCCAGGGTGACAGCTTGAGGCTCTGTCTCAAAAAAAAAAAAAAAATCTACCACTTTAGCAAATTTTTTGGAGACAGAGCCTCAAGCTGTCACCCTGGGTAGAGTGCTGTGGTATCACAGCACAAACAACCTCCAACTCCTGGCCTCAAGTGAGTCTCCTGCCTCTGCCTCCCAAGCAGCTGGGACTACAGGCGCCCACCACAACACCCAGCTATTTTTTGGTTGCAGCCATCATTGTTGTTTGGCGGAACTCAGCTGGATTCAAACTCGCCAGCTCAGGTGTATGTGGCTGGCGCCTTAGCCACTTGAGCCACAGGCACCAAGCCATAAAATGGTAGATCTTAAGTGTTCTGACCATATGCAAAAAATCACAATTATTTTTTGGTGATGATGTGTTAGTGAGCTTGACTATGGTAATTATTCTTTTCTTTTCTTTTCTTTTTTGAGACAGAGGCTCACTACAGTGCTCTCAGTAGAGTGCTGTAGTGTCACAGCTCACAGCAACCGCAAACTCTTGGGCTTAAGTGATTCTTTTGCTTCAGCTTCCCAGGTAGCTGGGACTACAGGTGCCCACCACAACGCCTGGCTATTGTGGTGTTGTTGTTGCAGTTTGGCAGGGGCAGGGTTTGAACCTTCCACCCACCTGGCGCCCTACTCACTGAGCCATGGGCACTGCCCAAACCCCCTCCCATTCTTACTGTTTTATAAATTTAGCTCCCACCCTAAAGATGCCTATCTTGAGTAGTTTAGGTGGATCAATTTAGGAGATTAACTTTGAGTTTTTGTTTGTTTGTTTTTTTGAGACAGAGCCTCAAGCTATACCCCTGGGTAGAGTGCTGTGGCATCACAACTCACAGCAACCTCCAACTCCTGGGCTCAAGCGAGTCTCCTGCCTCTGCCTCCCAAGTAGCTGGGACCACAGGCGCCCGCCTCAACGCCTGGCCATTTTTTGGTTGCAGCTATCATTGTTGTTTTTGGCAGGCCCGGGCTGGATTCGAGCCCAGAACCTTAGGTATATGTGGCTAGCGCCTTAGCCACTTGAGCCACAGGCGCCAAGCCATTTTTTTTTTTTTTTTGAGAGAGTCTTACTTTGTTCCCGTTGGTAGAGTGCTATGACATCATAGCTCACAGCAACCTCAAACTTCTGTGCTCAGGCAATTCTCTTGCCTCAGCTTCCCAAGTAGTTGGGAGTACAGGTATCTGCCATAACACCCGGCTATGTTTAGAGACGGGGGTAAGGGGATGTCTTACTCTTGGCTCAGGCTAGTCTTAACCCGTGACCTCAGGCAATCCACTTGCCTCTGCCTCCCAAAGTACAAAGATTATAGGTATGAGCCACTGCGCCTGGCCCAGGAGATGAACTTTTGAATTGGAATGTTGTCATGGATCACTGAGTTATGCTGATTGTTATTTGGAATAGAGGTTGGTATGGTCTTTGCTTTGAACTTTTATGTATAAAGCGATGATTTTTGGAAATGGAAGAACAAAACAGTCTTGGAGAGGCTACTCTTAATGTCCTCCAGAATCACTGGCCTTCTGACAAATAAAGTTTGGTGGACCTATCCCTATCTTTGCATATTGGCTGACAGGCAGCCAGACTTTCTTCATTCAGTAACACACAAAAATATTAATAATTGTCTTATACTTACCTGCTTATCTTTCTATTTATTAGACTACAAGATCTCAATGTGCAAGGGCTTTGTGTATCTACAGTGCTCAGCACACAGTAGGTCTTGAGTGCAATCTCTAGGGTACTTGCATGGGTGCTGGGGCCAGGGTGCTTGGCCACTCAGTAGCTTTAACTCTAAGAGAGCTACCTAACTGCCTACCAGAACCTCAGTTTCCTTGACTTTCTTTTCTTTCTTTTCTTTTTGCAATCAGGGACTTAAGCAGTTACCTTCACCTTGACTTGTAAAATGGAGATAATAGAATTATAGAGCCACACAGATTGGGAAGTTTTTGTATGTAAACAGAACAATTAGAATAAAGTACTTGGCACCCACTAAGTACTCAATATGTTAGTTAACTATTGTCAATTCATTAGCAACTTTACTAAAATTCAAAACAGTTATTAAAGCAAAAAGGGTTTTTACTAAAGCCCATAAACAGCTTCTAATCAGAGGCAAAGCCTTTTCAGAGGTGATTTAAAAGCCAGTGCAGTGGCTCACACCTATAATTTCAACTACTAGGGAGGGTGAAGCCAGAGGATCACTTGAGCCCAGGAGTTCAAGACCAGCCCGGGGGACTGGGCACAGTGGCTCACACCTGTAATCCTAACACTTAGAGGCTGAGGCTGGATAGCTTGAGCTCAGGCTCGGTAGTTAAGAGACCAGCTTTAGCAAGCACAAAACCCCATCTCTATAACTAGCTGGACGTAGTGATAGGTGCCTATAGTTCCAGGTACTCGGGAGGCTGAGGCAAAAGGATCACAGGAGCCCAAGAGTTTGAGGTTGGGCAGCTCCTGTGGCTCAAAAGGGTAGGGCACTGGCCCCATATGCTGGAGGTGGCGGCTTTAAACCCAGCTCCAGCCAAAAAAAAAAAAAAAGAGTTTGAGGTTGTTGTGAGCTGTGACGCCATGACACTCAACCTCAGGGTGACTGAATGAGACAGTCTCAAAAAAAAAAAAAAAAAAAAGGCTCAGCGCCTGTGGCTCAAGCGGCTAGGGCGCCAGCCACATACACCTAAGGTGGCGGGTTTGAATCCACAGCCTGGGCCCACCAAACAACAATGATGGCTGCAACCAAAAAATGGCCAGGCGTTGTGGCAGGCGCCTGTGGTCCCAGCTACTTGGGAGGCAGAGGCAGGAGATGCACTTGAGCCCAGGAGTTGGAGGTTGCTATGAGCTGTGATGCCATAGCACTCTACCCAGGGGGATAGCTTGAGGCTCCATCTCAAAAAAAAAAAAAAAAAAAGGCAATATAGCAAGACCCTGTCTCCTGGGCCGGGCATGGTGGCTCACGCCTATAATTCTAGCACTCTGGGAGGCTGAGGTGGATGGGTTGCTTGAGCTCACAGGTTGAAGACCAGCCTGAGCAAGGGCAAGACCTACTAAAAATAGAAAAACTGAGGCAAGAGGATCTCTTGAGCCTGAGTTGGAGGTTGCTTTGAGCTATGAGGCCACAGCACTCTACCCAGAGCAAAAGCTTGAGACTCTGTCTCAAAAAAAAAAAAAAAGTGTAAGAAAAAGGAAGTGTGGAAGTGCATTTAATTAAAATATTTTATTTTATTTTATTTTATTTTTTTTGAGACAGAGCCTCAAGCAGTCCCCCTGGGTAGAGTGCCTTGGCATCACAGCTCATAGCAACCTCCAACTCCTGGGCTCAAGAGAGTCTCCTGCCTCTGCCTCCCAAGTAACTGGGACCACAGGCGCCCGCCACAACGCCCGGCCGTTTTTTGGTTGCAGCCATCATTATTGTTTGGCGGGCCCAGGCTGGATTTGAACCCGCCACCTTAGGTGTATGTGGCTGGCACCTTAGCCACTTGAGTCACAGGCACTGAGCCTAATTAAAAGATTTTAAAAGGGTGGCTTAAAGTATTGGGTCCTAAGGGAGTGCTCAAGACAATTTGTTGGGGTGAGGGAAAACAATGTAAAAACATTTATGACTTTAAAAAATCTCACCCTATACTTTTTTTTTTGAGACAGGATCTTGCTCTGTTACCCAGGCTGAAGTGCAGTAGCGTTATCGTAGCTTACTGTGATTTCAAACTCCTGGGCTCAAGTGATCCTCCTGCTTCAGCCTCCCAAAGTGCTAAGATTACAGATGTGAACCACCACACTGGCCAGCCTCACTTTCAGAAAGGATGCTGTCACTATTCAATTAACTTCCCATCCTGCCCTTAAGCAACTCATTTGGAGGTAATTATAATCAGCATTTATTGAGTACTTACTATCTCTGCTATAAATAACTTACACGCATTAATTCACAAAAAACCTTCCTAAGTACAGTTACCCCCACTTCACAAGTGAGGAAACTGAGGCTTAGCAAGATCAAGTAACTAACTTCCCAAGTTCATACAGATGGTAAGTTAAGTAGCAAAGCTGAGATCTGAAATCAGGCTGGCTCCAGCTTGTGCATCTTTTTTTTTTTTTTTTTTTTTAAGACAGAGTCTTACTATGTTGCCCTGGGCAGAGTGCTTTGGCGTCACAGCTCACAGCAACCTCAAACTCTTGGCCTTAAGCTATTCTCTTGCCTCAGCCTTCCAAGTAGTTGGGATTACAGATGCCTGCCACAACGCCCAGCTATTTTTTTTGTTGCAGTTGTCATTGTTAAGCTGGCCTGGGCTGTCTTTGAACCTGCCAGCCTGGGTGTATGCAGCCGGCGCTCTACCCACTGAGCTATGGGCACTGCCAGCTCCTGCATTCTTAACCACTGTGATACACTGTCCCTTAACAGCATCACATCAATTCAGACAATACGGTTAACAGAGAAGGGCAAATGGGTGCTCAGGGGAGAGAGGTGTTCTCACAGTTTATCAAGCCATGGTGAATGCCAGCTCAGCATTTGCCTTTTAGTAAAAAACACAGATGACCTTAGTGCAGTCACTTTAAACCACAAGAATTAACTGTCATGAGTTTTGGCTCCGTTACAAATACAGTATGTCCCTGGGCAAGAGCTGTCTCTCTCTGGGCCTCATGTGTAAAATAAGTAGGTTTAAACTCCAGGATCTACCCTTTGAGATCCTGAGGCTGGAGCATCTCTTTATTCATCTTATTTTATAGAGAAGGACAGGAAGCTACTGATTGCAAAAGGCCGGAGAGGGTCTGTCTGATGCCGGGGGAGTGAGACTGCCACAGCCCAGGCCACCCACCCACTTGCCTTGGGATGACTTGAGACACTTCTGCTTGCTCTTCACTCGAGCTCCCTCTCATTTTTTCAAAAGGACAACATATTCTGTCTTTGCAACCCAACTGCAGATTCTTGGCACAAAGCAGGTGTGGGTGGGTGTTTGGGCTCTTTTCTTCCACGGGAACAATGCTCTGGGTAACAGTTCTTTAATTGGTTAGTTGGAGTCCTGAGAACAGAAAGAGACAAAAGACACATTTGTCATAAAATTAGAGTCACCAAAGGACTGGACAGGGCCGGCACCAGGGTCCTGTGGAAGGAAAGGCACAGGCCTTGTGGGCATAGGCTGGGTCATTTGGAGACCCTTGGCATTCAGACAGTGCTTTACAAGCTTATGAAGTTCTTTGTCCTACCAGGACCTCCTAGAAACCTAGGATTGGAGGACAGGAATGATGACCAGGGTGAGGAGGACGATGATGACATTGAAGATAGTGATGACAAGGGCAGCTCGTGTGCATTGAGCCCTCATGTGTGCTGGGCACTGTGCCAAGGACTTCACGGGCACTGATCCTGGAAGCTTCCCAACAGCATTAGGAAGTAGAAACCATTTGCAGCACAGGGAAGCTGAAGCTCAGAGAAATTAATCCATATACACATGGAAACGCAGCAGTAGTAGGCCAGGGTTTTGAACTCAGATCACTTCAGCCCTGGGGCCTTAACTCTTTATTTACAGGGACCACAGCTGAGGCTTACAGCTGGTAAGGGCTAATAAAACCAGCTCAGGTTTTGAAATCTGTGAAGAAATGAAATGCCCAGACTGGTGGACACAATAGAGCAGTCAAACCACTGGTTGGTGCTGAAGAGAGCTGGGGTACACTTGGCAGCAAAAAGTTTGTGGGGTTTTTTGGCTCGGCGCCTGTGGCTCAATCGGCTAAGGCACCAGCCACGTACACCTAAGGTGGTGGGTTCGAATCCCCAGCCCGGGCCCGCCAAACAATGATGGCTGCAACCAAAAAATGGCCGGCCGTTGTGGCCGGTGCCTGTGGTCCCAGCTACTTGGGAGGCGGAGGCAGGAGACTCGCTTGAGCCCAGGAGTTGGAGGTTGCTATGAGCTGTGATGCCATGGCACTCCACCCAGGGGGATAGCTTTAGGCTCCGTCTCAAAAAAAAAAAAAAAGTTTGTGGGATTTTTTTTGAGACAGAGTCTTACTCTGTTGTCCCATGCTAGAGTGCCATGGCATTAGCCTAGTTCACAGCAACCTCAAACTCTCAGGCTCAAGCGATCCTCCTACCTCAGCCTCCTGAGTAGATGGGACTATAGGAACCTGCCACCATGCCCAGCTAGTTATTCTGTTTTTAGTAGAGATGGATCTCACTCCTGCTCAGGCTGGTCTGGAATTCCTGAGCTCAAATGATCCTCCCACCTTGGGCTCCCAGAGTGCTAGATTATAGGCATGAGCCACCATGCTCAGCCGATAGCCTTTCTTCACATTCTTTCATTTATTTATTTATTTTTACTTTTTATTATTTATTTATTTTGAGACAAGGCCTCACTTTTTCACCCAGGCTGGAATGCAGTGGTGTCATCACAGAGCTCATTGTAACCTCACACTCCTGGGAGCTCAAGCAGTCCTCCTGCCTGGGACAATAGGTGTGCACAATCACACCTGGCTAATCTTTCTTTTTCTTTTTTTTTAGAGATAGAGTCTCACTTTTTCACCCTTGGTAGAGTGTCATGGCGTCAGAGCTCACAGCAACCTCCAGCTCTTGGGCTTAGGTGAT
>CAUYQV010060259.1:0-49729 GCA_963574575.1 Galagoides demidoff
CTAAGGCACCAGCCACGTACACCTAAGGTGGCAGGTTCGAATCCCCAGCCCAGGCCCGCCAAACAACAATGATGGCTGCAACCAAAAAATGGCCGGGCGTTGTGGCAGGCGCCTGTGGTCCCAGCTCCTTGGGAGGAGGAGGCAGGAGACTCGCTTGAGCCCAGGAGTTGGAGGTTGCTGTGAGCTGTGATGCCATGGCAGTCTACCCAGGGGGATAGCTTGAGGCTCTGTCTCAAAAAAAGAACAAATACCACATTGGGCACTACACCTAAGCTTATGCATTTTCTAAGCCACTTAACACATCTTAATCTAAATATCTTAATCTAAATATGTGAAATTTTATGGGCCGGAGAACAGCTGAGTGGAGACAATTTGCTATATGTATGAAAAGCTGAAAATAATAGGAAGTTTTGCCTCATGTTTAATCACAAACATTTAAAGATACAATAACCCCCTCAAACTTCCCATTTGCTAAGGCAGAAAACTGGGGAGCAATCTTTTCCTGTCTCCCACTTCTAATCATTATGAAGACTCCAGTGAATCACCTGTAGAAAGCTCACCTGAATCCGTTCACTGATCTTCATCTGCGCTGCTATCACCTCATCGTTTCCACCATCTCTCACCCCTGGCCTTCAACTTGCTACTGAGAGTGAGGACCTCAGTGCATCACCATCAACATCCCTGGGGAATTCGTTAGAAAAGAGGAATCGCAGGCCCCACCCAAACCTACTTATTTTATGTATTTTGACAAGATCCTTAAATGATTTGTAGGCATGTTATATTTTGGAAAACACTGATTTTGTTCCCTGATTCTACCTTCACTCACCTCCCTTTCATTCTGAATGCCGAAGCCAGAGTAATCATTCCCTAGCTCAAATCTGATCATGTCACTATCTTGCTTAAAAGTCTTCAACAATTTCTTTTTGTCTGCTGGCTCAATGAAGTAAAAAAACTGAAATTAAGGCCTTGTTGCTGATAACCTCTCCAGTTTTATCTCATCACAATTTCCTCTCCCACACTGTGCTGTAGCCATCTTTGTGTTCTGTTTCTCCAGTGGAGTTTCTGTACTTCTTGCTGACTGGCCTGGAATATTCTTTTCCTCGTTCTGGTCAACTTCAGTCTTTTAGGCTTCAATGTAAAGGTTAATTTGTTGTGGACCTTATTTTCCTACTACCTAGATCTCATAACATCATTTCTTGCGTTCTCATAATGTTTGATATTGTATTAACTTGTCCAACGCTATACTTCTCAATAAAATTAACTTCCACGAGGGCAAAGACCAGGTCTGTCTGGTGCAGAGCCAGATGGCCACTGGTACATGGCAGTTATGACAGAGTGACCAAATGCAAATTCTTCTCTTATAGATGAATGGACAGTTTTCGACATCTTTAAGAATAATTGTCTTCTAAAACGATGAAGCGTGGTCACAGGGAAGATGAATTGGACTTTTTCTGGTGGGTTCTAGAAGGCTGGAAGACATAAGCAGGGCCTATGAGTGACTCTACCAGTCTATCCCAGGAGATCATTAGCACTAAGATATCTGTTGAATAAATGAAAGTTTCAGGAAGAGATAAATTATTAAAGAAACAACTTAGTATCATTTAGCAACTGCTAATAATGCAATAGATATTTTTTGTGAGTAAGCTCAGATCATATGATCATTTAAAAATGGAATATGAAATAAAAACATTCCTATCTTAAGAAAGTGGTTGAAATAGATAATATCTCAGACACTTCACACATGTCTAAGAGCTCATTTTCCATCAGTTATTATATTAATTATAAATATTTATTTATTTATTTATTTGGCCAGGGCTGGGTTTGAACCAGCGCCCTACTCCTTGAGCCACAGGTGCCACCCCCTATCATGTTATTATATTAATTATAAATATTTATTTATTTATTTATTTGGCCAGGGCTGGGTTTGAACCAGCGCCCTACTCCTTGAGCCACAGGTGCCACCCCCTATCATGTTAATTATAAATGCCAACCTTAGTTCACAGAAAAAAAAAATGTGGCCTACACTTGCTAAAGATTGTTTCATTAGTTTTATGCAGAAATTACAAGTAAATTGTTTAATTATTTGGTGTGACCAAAAGGACATTAATATCAAACATGTCTCCATTTGGTTGTCATTAGTCTTTAAACTTTATTATTAGAGAGTCAATCCTTTAAAAATGGTTCTTCTCCAGGCACTAATGTTAAAAAGGCAGATATCACAGAAGAGGCAACATATTTAACTATTGCCAATAACTCTCATCTTTATTGGAGGTCTTTTATGTGTGGGAGGTAAGAAAAGCAGAGAGTAAACAATGGAGGGAAGAGGGGAGGGGTAGAGAGGCAGCATTTAGAAGGTGAGCTGGCTCTGGGTGCACGTCTAGCTAAAATATTTCTCCATCAGAATTTGAATTTGTGGATACCTCAATCCTAAATGATACGTGATTTTCTCTTACATCAAGTTTCATTCATTCAAAATATATTTATTGAGTGACTATTATGTGCTAAGTACTGTTCTAGGTAATTGGGTAAATCAATAAAACAAAGAGACAAAAAAAGGTGGGGGGGAACTGACAAAAAAATACCTGTCACTATGAATCTTGAATTTTGGAGAAAGGATAGTCCCAGGACTAAGTGTATCAGCATCACTTGGAAGCTTGAGAGGACAGAGTAATATAATGAGCAGGGCCCATGAATGACTCCACCACACATCCCAGAATGAAAGGCATCACCCAGATATGCAAACTCGCGTCCTGCGCTTTAACAAATCTTCAGGTTGTAGAAACATTGCTGAGCTTGAGAAGCTCTCTGTCCGTGTGTGTGCTCTTATTCCATCACATTTTCACATTTTTAAATGGGATACCTATCTATTTGCTTAAAACCTCTTTGTGCCTTTAAACTATGAGATGCATGTCAGGGATTATCAGGGATTAAACTTCATCTGCTGTTGAACTCTGCCAAGACAGCGCAACCTTCTGCTGATTCTCTCTTCAGCACCACCACCTGATTCACTGGCAGGACAACTGGAACCTACCCAGAAGAATTAACACCCGTGAATTCTTTTGTACCTTCTGTCTTAGATTCATCTCTTTCATTTTTAAAACTTTCATGAAAAAAATACCACCATAAGAGTATTTGGAATAAAATTTGCTAATATTAATCCCTGAGGATAAAATTGTTGCATGAGTGGTTTGGGGCACGTGGGAAATAGAATATTCCTACCTCTATTTTATATCAGAGATCCTCATTTAACATTTTCTTTTCTAATTTTGACATGAATAATAGGCTTTGGTGAATAACAGGGTTGCCCCCATATTGTAATTTTTGTAACCTATACTCTTAGTAAGTGTTGGCAAACTCCATCCTGTGGGCCAAATCTGACTGACCAACCTCCATTCTGTGGGTCAAATCTGACTGACCAACCTCCATCCTATGGGCCAAATCTGACTGACCAAACTCCATCCTGTGGGCCAAATCTGACTGACCATACTTCATTCATTTTTATTTGAACCGAGAAGAGAGAACCTTTCTCCATGTTTAATGGTTGAAAAAAATCAAAAGAATAATAATATTTCATAACACATGACAATTGTACGAAATTCAAATTTTGGTGTCCATAAATAAAGTTTTATTAGAACACAGCCATGCTCATTAATGTATGTACTGTCTGTGCTTGTTTTCATGCTAGATAGGGGCAGAGTTTAGTACTTGAAATAAAGACCATTTGGCCAAAGATCTAAAACATGACTATCTGGGCCTTCACAAGAAAGGTTTGCCAACTCCTGCTCATCAATAGCATTATTCCATAGAAATATAATGTGAGTCACATTTTCTAACAGTAACATTAAAACGTTAAAAAAAAAAAAGATGAAGTTGATTTAAAAAAATATATTCCAGTTATTATTATTTCAATGTATAATCATATTAGATAGTTCTGTTTTAGAGTATATAGTTAAAAGTTGAATAATTTTATCTATCTTAATTACAGGTATAAAATTAAAAGTTATACTAAAATCAAATAATATCAGTTATAGGACTAGGTCAGAAGGAAAGCATACCTCATTGCTTAAAATACCCTCTCTTTGATGTGTCAAGGAGCTAAAGCATCATAGATGCATGGAAAATAATGTTATAAAAGTACTCATAATTTTTGGTTCTCACCTTTGCAGAAAATATTTTTCTGGAGAAAGAAGCAAAGCCTTGGTAGTTTCAAATTTATTTACCAGGGAAAAAGCAATGGGCTTTATTTGTGGATTAGATTTTTCTGAATGCACCATAGAAATGAATGGGAAAAAAATTGGGGAAAACCTAAGATAAAAGGTGTAATTTTGCCCTATTAATAGCCTATTATTTAGGGTAATCCATTTAAAATGGACCACTGAGAAGAATACCCACTATTAGAAAAAAAGAACTTATTTGAATTGGACACTGTGAAATTAGGACAGTCACAGATATTTTTAGTACCCTAGACAAACCTTTCTGAAAAGATCTATATTTGATAGTTCCATGTAAGGCAGTATGGCTTGCTTTCAATATCTGGAATTTCTATCCTATTTAGCATGCAGAGCCGCCTTCCACAGCTTTCCAAGCCACCGAAGGAAAGCCTCCATCTTTAGTTGTTGCCTTCACTTACCATCTGTTCTTTTTCAAAACCACAGTGCCTCAGCTGTGCTGTGGAAATTGACAAAGTTAATGACTCCGATGGCAGTCTTCTATTTCATGGCACCTGCTAGCTCCAATTATCTTTCACTATCTCAATTTCTCTACCTGTTCAATGGGGATAATGGTGATCATATAATATGCACAATGCAAGCAGGGGTTGGGAGTGTTCTGTTTTGTCTGTTTACTTAGATGAAAAGAACATGGTGTTGTTTTGGTGCTGTAGAAAAACACAGAAAATGTCCTTTGCTATTTAGCAACTCATATTCTCTAAGAGATCCAACTTTCCTTAATTAAATTTGGCAACAAATGGGCATCTCCTTCAGGTAAAACCTGCTTCATAACAAAAATAAAAGGATTTGACAAGGCGCTGGGACAGTTCCCAGTTCAGTCTAGGGCATTAGAGGATAATTCAATGAAAGGGATAGAAGGTCTGAGAACTCAGAGGATGACTCCTAATTTTATGCCATAACAAAGCTTGTTTGTAGCTGACAAAGGAGGCATCAAACAAGATTTTCATAAGGAAAGTGTACTCACACTTGAAGAAAATTCTATGTTTCGGTTTGTTTGAAATAGCTCTACCTTGTGCTGACAAAACACATGCTTTTGTATATTATTCTTTGTGATTCTTTTCTCTTATGGCCCCGAGCCTTGTCCTGATGTGTCGTTTCTACAGAGGGAAGGGGGTGCTGTATGATGGATGAGGGGTCCTGTGGAGAAGGAGCTCCATCATCTGTTATAGCTGAATTAACTGAAGTGATTCTGCCTGTGGCCAGTTGTCTGGAAGAAGACTTTAAAAAAGAATCTAGATAAGGCATGACATGCTCTTTATTTCTGGAATGTGGCTGACACAGCCACAAGACTCTTCGTAAAACCACCAACCTAATAGCTAACTAAAACAAGGCGTGGAAACATAGGTGGGAGACCTGGGAACATTTAGCCGGTAGCTGGTTTTTGAAGAATACAGTAGGAGCCCGAAGACTGTCCATTTGTCCTATTCTGATTCTGGAGTTCCTGACTATGTAAAAAAATGTCCCATTTGGAAACATCTGAGCTATTTGTGGCATAGTCAATGAATTATTCTTCATAGAGCTGCACGATCAATAGAAAGAACCAGAGACAACCCTCAACATCTTACTATCTTCTTATGTAAAATTTAAACTTATCACCAGAGAGTTCAACAGAACTATACATGAAGAAATACAATGAGCTTTGGAAAAAGGTTCCAGTTGAGGTTGCTTTATTCAAAGCTAGGTGGTTTAAGAAAGTTCATTTCCCTGATCTGAGCCTCCCTTTCCTCAGTTTTTATGTGAGTGCTTTAACTTCGATCTGTTCTAAAACTTCACTGACCAGTATGGAAGCCACTAGGACACCTATAGCTGTTGTGTTCTGGAAATTCAGCTATTGCCACCATGGGACTAATTTTTTTTTGTTTTTATTTAATTTTAATTAAAGTCAAATTAAAAGCCAATGCAGTATAGATTTGCTATAATATTGATTGTTCATTAAAAATAAAAGTTTAAGTAACAAATTTATTTATCTTGTCTTATAATACTTTTTCTTTAACATGACTACTAAAAATTACAAGTTGCATATGTTACTCTTATTATTATTTTGGACAGTGCTATTCTAGAGAAATAATTTCCATTAACTATCCTTCTACTTCCATGGATGTTTATTAAAATGGCTATAAATGTTAAAAATATTAATGAGCTATAATTGTCCTTTTTCTCTAGATATAGTTATCTTTTCCACTTTAAAAATTAAAGCAGTTTTCATAAGAGGTTGCCTATATCCTAGACGAACGGGTGTAAAAATATCACTTTCCTTATAAATATGTGCGTATTAACTCTTCACGTGTAACTTTTTCCTTTTAAAAATGTCCTTTAGGCATATCTTTTTGAGATTAAGTTTACTGTTAAGAAAATTACTGAATTTAATAGCTCTTTCTTAGTTAAAAGACAATTGAGACAAATGTTTGCCCATGCTCTTTGAGGTAGGTAAATTTTCTAGGTTTTGAAAGAAATGAAATATTTACTTTTTTCTTTATCAGCATGGAAGATCTTGGTACTGCTAGATATTTAAAAGCAGGGTTTCAACCTTTCCTGCCCAACCCATGACATTTAAAGGCCAGGGCAATCAAACCTATTTCAGAGGTGAAAACTGCCAGTTCAAGATTCCATCGGCCTCTCCAAGATGCCAGATTCATGGCTAAGGACTGAAATCAGCATGTCATGAAGCCTTAAACCCAGCACAGAAGAAAATGCATTTAGACACATGGTTGCAAATGCGTTACTATTCCCTGAATAACGAAGATTGATACTTAGGCTGAGAGCAGGCGTGTTTATCAAATGGTTAGGCTTATTAATTCACATGCTAGTGTCAATAATATTGCCTTGTTAAAATACATTATTGATCACTTTTTAGTTTACCTCAGGAAAATGTCTTTATTACAAACATCTTATACTCAATTATCCAGCGTTTTGTCCCCTTTCACCAGGAAAAGTATGCTTTATATTTAAGGATTATACGACTTCCTTATGCTGTTTTCTTCAGCATTTTCTCCACGCTTACAAAGACGGGGAGTTCTAAGTTGCTGTGCCTGCCCCTGAGTGGTGTCTAACCAGCATCATTCACGTTTCTGTGTTGTGTCTTTTACCTGGTTTTTGAGTGGAGACTAGCCTCTTTCCTGCAGACATTTCTCATCTCCTATCATTGTAATTCTGACTAATTTTCTCAAGAGCCAGGAAATTTTCCTTTACCCTAACTGCCTTTGAAGAACTTCTGAAGGCTAATCACCCCTCAGAGAAACAGCATTGTCATGCCTGACTGCTTTTCTAGCTTTCATTCATGTATATTTTATTTTTCTGGAAAGAGAAAGGGTAGGATACGGTTCGTTGAGCTGACAGTGTTGTCTCATGCCTTTTTCTCCCTTTCTTAGAATGATAATCACTGAAAGCATCATTTTCTAGAATAAGATGATTGTGTATTCTTGGCATTCAGACTCTCCTCCCCCGGCTGCCCGGTCTTGGGTATAAGGGAGATGAGGGCTGACTATGTCTGGAAGAAGAAATCATTTCCCCCAAGTAAGTCAAAATGACAGACCTTGCAAATAAAGATATCGTGTTGATACAGATATGAAAACAAAGCATATTCTCCAACACTGGGCTCCCAGTGTGGCAGGGCATATATCACGGTGTTCTTGGAGACTGATCATCTGCTATCACAGAGGATGTGAATATCGCTGGTGTCACAGATCATCTTTTTAAACATAATATGCAATTAAGGCCTCCAAGGCATGGCTCAATTTGAGAATATCTTTTGATATTTTTATTTTCTTAATCTGGCCTAATTTGTTATATTATTGCATGGTATTTTATAAAATCTACTGAGCTAGAAAATCTATATTTCCACGTAAAAGAAGAATTCTCCAATTCCAAATTACCCTCTGAAAGATTATTCCAGAGTTCTCTGTTACACTCTTTACACACATAAAAGCAGGCGGATCACTCGGAGGTATTCAGCCACTCATTTTCTTCTCTCTTCCTCTTTCTGATTATCTCTTTCAGCATCACTGATACTAATATTATTTATTATTGACATCCTACGTTTTTATGCATATGTAGGGTTTAAGGATCTAGACCATCCTTGTCATGGCACCCAGGCCCCTCTTTTTAGTTTGGACGTGATCTAGCAAATGCGTTACGTGGCAATACAGGAAACACTTATGAAAGACCTATTAGAAACTGCTAGAAATGAATGAGAATCTGAGCTCTTTACACTGTAAAATCACTGCACGGTCCCAGCACTTTAAGAACAAAATAAGAAATGAAGTGGGATAATTTGGGCTTTGAACCAAAAAACATTGTTCTTGCTTTTTTTTCTCACCGGGCTAGGGAACAATGCTCTTTGCTATGTCAGAAGAAAAGTAATAAATGTATGTGCTTCTTACATAAAGGCAGATCACTCAGTGTGGTTTTACCAATTATGTTCTTTACTCTGGGTTCTCTATATGAAAACATTCAAAAAGAGAAAGTCATGGCTGGGATTTGAAAGGGCAACATAAATTGTGTATCCTTTTATGAGCATTTCTTAATCACCAATTTTGATTGATACACTGGAAAATCTGGAAGGAACATATTTACATTTGAAGAAATATATTCCACATACTTCCCTGTTTCTTTGTATGAAATCACTTTATAAAACTTGGTGTTACTATTCTAGTCCCAAGTGATCTGTGTGACTGCTCTCCTGCAAAAACTCCATCTCCAAGTCTGGATGTGTGAGTCTTTGCTCATTCACTTATCTTCCTGGAAGCTGGGGTGGTTATTAAATTTGATAAATTAACACTAGTAATATTTTTTACTACTTAATGGAGTAGGAATCTTTGTTAAATTTAATAAATTCAGCACCAGCAGTAGCTGCTACTTCATAATGACTCGCTCAGAACTGGGCAACGTTTGCAAGCACAGGATTTGATGGAGAAGGTCAGTTCTGAGATAAGGGGAAGAAGCTGAAGACTGGGAAGAAGCTCAGAGGTCCTGAGGGTTGGACCAGAGCCTGAGGAACTGGAAGCGCACATAGGAATTGAGAAGTGAGTCACTGTGGGCATCACTGCTTTTTTGTAATGTTTTGCTTTTTTGTAATGTTTGTGTTCCTGCTCATGTTATTGTTACGTATATACTTATGAAGAATTATCTGTGTGTTTGGTGATTTATAACAATTTATGGGAACACAAACTACTACTTTCTGGAACTCACAAACCAAAAGAGAGAACAAGTATAAAATAAGGAAGACACTTAATTTTCCAAATCTCTATGAAATGATCCCTGTGCAAAATACACACTGTCACACTTTTCTCCTGGCTTTTCTTCACTGGCAGAGTTGTGTAAAGAACAGATAACTATTTCCTTTCTTGAAAATGTCCAAGGTTATCAAAGCAGGGCCTTGTCTTATGATCCTCAATTTTAGATTTAGAAGTCCATTCGTACTAAAACAGCTGTTGCTTATCTTATTTTACATAAACTAAAACTGATTTTTAAACCATCAAACAAGTATATAAACATCTAATCTTCCCTGGCTAATACATTTTCAATATAATGGATGAACATTTTATTATCTTCAATGTTTTTGTCTGAATTGAGTTACGGTATTTATAAACCTAGGATCAAATGAGAAAAGGTTAGAAAGAGACTTCACAGATTAGAATGAGGTGTGTATTTCAGATCTCAAGGTCCAAAAAATATTGTGTATACTGTTCTAAGTCTTTATATGAAAGGGACTTGGGAATCAATGTCTTGTGGACATTGTTATTTTGCTTAGTTGTTTGAATCCAAATATTTAATATCAAATTCAGGAAACCAAAGTAAATCCCACTTAATAAATATATAAAGCACTATATACTATGGATAGTAGAGTTAGATTTGGAGGTTTAATTCCTTTTCTAGCTAATTAAAAGCTAATATATGAAATATTAAGAACTTGACACAGTGTAGCCACATTTTTGTTTGACATTGGCCAAATTTTTCCGTGTTTTTAAGCTTTTTTCTTATTTTTTAAGTTGGAATAGTACCTACTTCTCAAGATTTCTGGAAGGTTTTAATGATTATTAACTATACCTGGTAATGTTTCTTATAGTCTGTGTTTATTTTATATCTATTAAATTATTGATTCATAATTATAAATTATTGAATCATTGAATTCACTGACCTCCCCTTCAAAACTAGATTTGGGGTCAGAATTTCTGGTTTGGAACTTCAGCTATCAGCATTAGACAGATCTTCTTGGACAAAAATGTAATCACTTCATTAAAATGTAAATATGCTAACTGTATATCTCAAAGTCTTCAGAAGTCCAAATGAGTTGATAGTGAATGAATAACAGACCAAAGAATCCCTCCACCAATATTTATTGAATATTTGTATGCAATGACACTTTTTAAAGTTTCAGAGACACAAGAGTAAATAAGATGTAGTCATTTGCCCTTAAGCCATTCTATCATAGGTGATCTTAAATATAAGCTAAATCTGCCCTTACTTATTCTATTCTCTATTTCATCAAATGAATAACATCTTAGTGTTTCTGATTACTACCTCTAATCCTTGGTTCTAGGCAGAAGATACATTTGGTAGGTCAAGACCAAGTTTGCCTAACAGAAAGCACCTAGTCGAGAAAGCCCTAAGGCCAAGGAGAAACACTCCAGGTTAGTTGCAAACTCTGGGATTGAAAATTCTACCTTCTGTGGCTTTGATAGAACATGAACCTTGAGAAGAGCCATTCAGTCCAAATCATGCACCTGGCAGTGAGCATACACCTTAATTGGTTATAGTAATGATGTTGCTTCTCGAGTGAGTGAAGAACAGAAGTTTACGGTGGAAGAGGCTGCTGTTCCTTTGAACTGGCTGGGGCCCCGCCTCTATACTAACAGTGTAAGCTCACCAACTCCGGTATAAGTTATACTTTACTATCCAATCCAGGGTTCTAACTAGTAGAAGTATGTTGAACTTCTCTGCTGAGGAAACAATTATTTACCAGTTTAATATGAGATTGAGCGTCTTATTTCTGCCGAATTATTTATTAATCCCAGAAAGCTTGAGTTTCCACAGCAGCGTATAGAACTTAGATTGAATCTCTCATACAGTATATAACCTCACTTTTCTACTTTAGGGCATCCCAAGATTTATTTCCTGGACATAAAATGGACATATTTTATGTATATGCTTTGTTCAAATTCCAGTTCTGTCTTTTAACCAAGTATATGACTTTGGGAAAAATCTCTTTAAAAATTGGATTTTTCATCTGCAAAAATGGGAGAAAATAAAAGTAAATGTTACTGAACACATAGCAGAGTGACTAGTACATATTAAAGATGCCACGAATGTTAGCTAGACCAACACCTTGCAGAACAGGAAAAATATATGATGACCAGGACTGTCATCTGAAGGAGAGAGAAGAGATGGAGAGACACTTAGCTTTGGTCAGAAGACATATTTAGAAACAATAACATTCATATGGTTTTAGAGATGATTACTACAGGGCATAAGAATTTTCAAACTGATTGATGATACGCAATGTATTTGGCCCTGTTTTATGTCTGTCCTGGAGCATTAGCTCTGTGTAACTTCAGTAGTTACTGTGTAACTTGAACCATTCATGTTCAAGTCCAAGTAAATGGTCTTTCCTGCATTTGCCAGTTCTTGGCCAAGGTTTTTGCATATTGTGTCCCTGCCCATGGTAGCATGTACCAGAAAAATGAATGCCGAATTTCAAATTGATCATTTCTGCTCCCAACTGCAGAAACTCACAGAAATATTTTTATTGATTCAGAAAATGTTTTTATTGATTTTTATTGCCAGCAAAGGTATTAGTTTATGCAAACTCAAACACTCTCTGTATTACACAAAGGTCAAGATGTGAGAGTATAAATGTTTACTTTTGTATTTCTGATAGGGAGTATACATATTTTCTTGATAAATGTACTTTAAAATGCTATCCTGGCTGGGTTTGGTAGGTCAGGCTATTATCCCAGGACTTGGGCAAGTGGAGGGGGAAAGATTACTTGAGGCCAGGAGTGGTGGATCAGCCTGAGCAACAACAGAGCAAGACCCCCATTGTCATCAAACATGGAAAACAATTAGCCAGCCATGGCAGTGCATGACTGTCATCCTAGGTATTTGAGATACGGAGGTGAGAGGATCACTTGGATCTAGAATTTGGAGGCTGTAGTGAGCTATGATTTTGCCACTAAACTCTAGCCTGGGTGACAGAGCAAAACTCTATCTCAGGAAAAAAAAATATTAAAAAATAAACATTTAAAAATGCTATCACTTTACATTTACAAAAGAAAAGATATTTTCCCAAAGATAAGATAAAATCAAAACTCTTAAAAGTTATTTTTATTCAATGAAAGAAATTAATCAATATGGGTCAATTAGTTGAAAAGAACTGCTGAAGTTTCTGTTATATTATTCTTCAAATTCTTCAAATTTCTGCAAAAAACTGAAATTACATTTGTTTCATTGTTCTACAAACATCATTTACGTGATCCAACTTTTTCAGATACCTGAATTTCAAACAAATGCAATGTACATCTCAATTAACAGAAAAGATATCATGCTTTACAACCATAGAAATGGTCCAGTACATAGTATTTAAACCAAAATAAAGCATTTCTATCTTGCTCACATAATATTCACATTCAAAAGCATGACCACTGTCCAATAGGCTAATACCTTATCCAGAAATAGAAAGCTGCTATTTTATATTGGAATCACTTCACTAATCAGCCAGGTCAACCTAGAAAACACTTTCTGGAAGATTCTACTCAGACGTTACCTCTTCATCCACCAATCCAAAATCATTCATTGCTTCTTCTGTGTTCTCCTGGAATTTTATATTATGCTTTTATTATATGACTTAAATGTTTTATTATTTATATTTTTATCTGTTTAACCATAACGTGACCTTGTTCTGTTTTTTTCTTTTTTATTGTTGGGGAATCATCAAGGGTACAATGAACCAGGTTACACTGCTTGTGTTAACTGAGTGAAGTCTCTCTATTAATATGTCCTACCCCCAGGATGTAACCTTGTTCTTATTTTTAAATCTTTGCATTTAAAAACATTTTCTTTATTTCCCAAATTTTTTTTCTTTTTTTAAATTAAATCATAGCTGTGTATGTTAATGCAGTCATGGGGTACAGTGTGCTTGCTGGTTTTATATATAATTTGAAATATTTTGACCAAACTGGTTAACATAGCCTTCATGGCATTTTCTTAGTTACTGTGTTAAGACGTTTATATTCTACATTTAGAAAGATTCACATGTACCCTTGTAAGATGAACCATAGGTGTGGTCCCACCAATCACCCTCCCTCCACCCATCATCCCTATTTCCCAAAATTAATGTTGTAATGACACCTAGGTTTTTAAAAATGACTGATGAAGTAAACAGTAATGGATTTAATAGCACTTCTATCATTTAGAAATTTTCCACATACAGTAGAAAAGGAAGCCATAATTATAATTAGCCTCTTTCACAGAAAAAGAGTCTCACAGGCTTTTATGATTTTACATAAGGTGTAGTATGTGTGTCACATTGCTTGTAACTACAGATTTAGGACTCAGATTAGCCATTTTGCCCCTAAAACCCGTCCTCTAAACAACTAAAACATCCAAATTTTAAACTGGTGAAAGTGTAGGTATTTGAATTGAAAGATATGGCTGAAGTTAATACGATATTTGAGTTCCTTAAAAAGGGAGAGCATTAGAAGAAATTTTATGACAAGTAGAACAAAAAACTAGTAACACATTAAAGGGATTTCTTCAGATTTAGGCCAATCTATTGTTTTTATTTTATAAGAGGAACATTTCTAAATTTGAAATAAAAATATTACTTTGTTTTAGTTTATCATTTAATTTACATATTATTTTCATATTGGGATAATTAGCAAACTAATGATCTTATAGAACAACTTTTTAAACATTCTTTTGTATATTTCCATGTTGAAATATTACTCTACCATGAAATCAGAAAGAAATACATTCCCTCTCTGAAAGATTTTTTGGGTAGAGTAAGAATTTTTAACAGGAAATGAAAATGGGAATTATTAAAGAATACCCTGAAAGTCTAAGAAAAATCTTGTGTATATTTGTGCATATATATTTTTCTGGAAAGAAGTTCCAAGAGTTCGTGAAATTCTCAAAGTTATTTATGATCCCAAAGAAGTAGAAGAAAGCTTTGGAACAAGAACTGCTTAAATCCCATTTACAGATTCCTGTGTGTAAATTGCCTTCTTTAGGGGGCTACTGGGGAAATTAAATATTAGAGCATATGCAAAGAATCAGTTTGAGAAGGTGTTCAATACCCACAATTATATGGTAATTCTCCATTCGCATTCTTCTTCATTGCTTGAGGAATACAGTTGAAAATTCTTAAACTTGCATTCAAGAATATGAAAGGTTTTTATCAAACTTCAGTTTCCGTTTCCCTTTTCCCACTCTCTTCTCTAGCCAGATGGGATTATTCACTGGCAAGAACTATACCTACCTTCTTATTCCTCTAGTCTCTTCTGAATGTTACTTACTCCTTCCAAACTCATTCAGTTCATCTAATTTTACCCAAATATGAAGTCCCATTTGAAGGCTACTATTTTGCTGAAACCTTTAATAAATTTTCCATGTGTAATTTTTTTTTTTTTTACTTTTTTCAATTCCCAAGGACTTTGTAATATCCAGTGATTTTGAATACACTTTATTAAACTATAAGGCTATACATGTATCCTACAAATTCTGTCCTAAGATATAAGGTTTGGGGGGTCAAATGCCACATTTTCTTCAACTTTGTACATACCCCCAACCCCAAATGACCCCAAAGAAGTAGAGGAAAAGTTCCTGAAATTTTCTGGAAAAGTGCTGAATGACTCTCTTCAACACCTACTTGCAAACCAAAAATAAGTCCCTCACATTTTGAATATGTGCACATCTACATTATTCTATACTTCAAAATTACTACACGGATGCCACATAGGACCCAAGTCAGTGCCTGAGCCTATGGATGCATATGATGTCCTAAAATAATTTACAAAAAATTTTTTTAAGACATCAGAGCATATTTTATAAAATTAGGTCACCTCGTCTTCAAAGTATAAGACTCCCATCAATATTAACTACAGAACCTATAATTGTTTTCCCTTTTTAGTTTTGGTTCATCAGAGTGCTTTTTTTGTGAAATAACTTTGGTTTCAGAACTGACTACCCTAACTTTTCATCAAATTACTGCCATGCCTTTCATCACAAGGTATAACTTCCTGATATGCTCCAATTTCCAAATATTTTTGTTTATTTCAAGAGAAATGTCCTAGGAAATGCTCTACAGTAGAATATTAAGAAAAAGCATCTTGAATGTAGGAAGTCAGTATTATTCTAACCTCTGATAATTCTACAGAGAAAAGAAATTTTTTAAGTTTTATTTCATTAGGATGTCTGTAGAAGAATAAGTGGTTAATAATCTGTTTTAACAGGGTCTATCAATTATTTTATGCTTTATAGACGCTGCAACTTAGGTATTGGCCTTTCATTTACACAAAAGTTGAGTTTGTATAGACAAACATTCAATTTTAACTACATCCCTACTTTCCATAAATCATAGTCAACAAAGAATTACCTGTCATAGTTCTTAATTGCTACATTGTAGTCTTTCCCCTTTCTTTTCAAACATTTTGTAAAAGAAAAAAGAAAGGAAAAAAAGACAGTAAGAAGTATGTTTGGGATAATACACAGTGAACTTAGGTAGAATAGATTTCTTGCCTATAATGAAACCAATCAATTTTAGGAACATCAAGAAACCTTATTTATTGATCATAAAGACCATTGCAAAGGAAAAGATATTCAGGGATTCAGGTTATCACAAAATGGTTCTAGAAATTGGCTTTCCTTTCCCAGTGAGTTGCTGCACCTTGTTTTTATCCATTTATCAAAACGCTGCACTTCCAGCAAAAGAATAAGATTGCAAAAAACAGAAAAAAAGCAAGCAACCAACCAAACAAAATCCCAAACCCTTTTACTGGGAAATAAAACATTTTGATAAGAATTTTGACAACTCTTTATGTTGAAATTATGGTTTGCTTAAAAGAAGATGAGATTTTGATAAACTTCGCTTTTACCTGTATTCATCAAGTGAAAATGTGAGGGCTGCGTATTTTTAGAACCATTTTATCACACATTTCATGTCTTTACAGCATGTAGTTGCTAACTTTCCTAATAAGGTCACCTTTCAGTAAATGATGTGTGTTTTCAAATTCACGTGGGGCACTTGCCTAAAAATAAGACCAATTTGTGTGAGCTGAGGGTTCCTATTTTTATCCCATGTGTCTCTATCACTACAGTATAGCCAAAAGGGAACAAGAAGATGTTTTTGGTAGCCGTTATTCACATTGATCTTGGTGTCTTTCTCTGTACCGTCTAATAAAAGAATTGAGTAATGTAGGAATTAACCTCTTCCCTGGGTTCGTCATATTTGGAGGTCTTCAACAGCAAAGATAATGTTTCCCAGTTCTTTTGTGCAGATACACAAGGCAACACAAGCCCTCTATAGAAAAGGGGCTCAATAAGACTTGTTGACTGGTCATTGGAGCCACATAGTCAAATGGGGAGATTAAAGAGCTCTCACCTGAAGGGTAGGCAGATGTAGAAAGCAGGTCTGATAACCACAGCCTATGAGGTGGTAGTTTGGAATACTAAACTCTCTCATTTGGAGAGCTGGCAGAATATCTTCCTAGAGTTTTAACCTCAGCTATGCCCGCAGGATGGACTTGATTATTTTGCCAAGCAGCAGGAGAGACGTGGTGATCACTTTCTCTGAATGTCTTAGCAGAGGTCATCCCCCACTTGTAATTTTCATCCCCATGTGAGTCCCTTAATAAAAACTCTAAGCCTTTTACCTCCGAACAATCAAATAACATATTTCCAGCTGAAGGGTGTTACGGTTTCAAAGATAGTTTCTGCCGAAGATAATGAGTGTTCTAGAGTGTTAATTGAAACAGCAGGAGAGAATGGTGACTTTCAAAATATCCCAGGGGAGCTCAGTATACCAAGATGATGGCTTAAATGAGCTAAACTAATGGACTTTGGTTTTTTGAGCCACAGACCAAATGCAGAAATTTTAAGGAATAAAACTTTTCTTATGCCACTGGAATTTGATAAACACCATTCATAAATTAATATAAAAATCTGTTTGACACAGATGAAAGAAGTCCACCATCTGTTGTTAGTACTTCATCTGTTTAAAATCTGACTATGGTATAAATACTCTTATGTGGATGTACAAGTTTTCCTTGATATGAAAAATAATTACTTGGTATATTATGTTTATTTCATTTATATTTTTAATGACTGTATGATACATAGAAAACCTTTAACTCTGTTAATTCAGGCGTGTATTAAATATTTATTGAGCATATACTACAAATAAGATACAGGTTGCAAAGATGAATTAGACATGGATCTTTTTTTTCCAGACATAGATCTTGATTACAAGGAATTAACAAATCAGTAAAAGATAAAACAGGTACATATAAAACTCTAGTGAAGGTAAAAGGTGATAAATGCATTATAAAAATAAACTGCTATTTATTTCAATTATTTTGGCCTAAAATTTAATGAAAACATTGATCTCCATTTGCTTGACTGATGAAGTATACTAGGTATAATTGACTATTTAATGTTGGAAGATTTACTATCCCCTATCCTAAGCGTTGATTCTCATTATACAACAAATGGGATATAACAAAAATTGAAATGAATTAGTTGTGACTCTATAATAATAGATTTAGCAATAATCATGTGGAGAGTAACTGAGTTCTGCATAAATAATTAAAGTGTTTTTGTAATAATTTTGGATACCTTAAAGTAGTGAATAATATATTTTACTATTCAATTTTACAACACAGATGACAAGTCCACAAGGCTGATTTGAATGTTGTGAGATTTGAATTAATTGTTATTAGAAGAACAAAATAATTAATTTTAAGTTATTGACAATTAAAAAGAACCCAAAGACACCACCAATTGTCAGTAACATGGTCATTACCCAGGTCAGAAAAAAAAAAAAAGATTTTGAAAGACAAGAGAGAACTTCTTTCACTAAAGGCAAATGAAATCAGGGCACAGAGATCACAATGTGATAGAAAAGTATGTAAAGCTGGAAGATCTGGGTTCAAATCCCAGCTGTGTCAATTGAATAAGTCAACCATCAGATTGAGATCTACCTACTACTTCAGAACTTTGTTAGCATTTAACAAAAGAATGTTGGCAAAATTACACTGCAAACATTAATTGTTCTGCAATTAATGTTACTGTTTCTCTGCAGTTCATGTAAGTTTCATATGTTTTTCTTGATGCCTGCTGTTTGATTATAACAATTTTTACAGAAGCAGGAATCACCTGCCCTTCTTCAGTTGGCTTGTTATGAACATTAATTAAACTTGGAAAAAAGAGTTTTTGGATTTTCAATTTGGAAAATTTGGTTTTCACTTTGTATTATTAGTTCACTAACCCTGCAGTAACAGAATATCACAGAGTTGTGGCTTAAACAACAAAAACTTGTTTTCTCTAAGTTCTGGAAGCTGGAAGTTTGAAGTCAAGGTCACAAAGGGGTTGGTTCCTTCTCAAGAATGTAATGGAAAAATCTGTACCTGGCCCCTTTGGTTTGTAAATGGTGTCTCTTCGGGTATCTTGGTCTTCTCTTCTCCTGTGTTTGTATTTAAATTTCTTCTTCGCATAAGGTCACACAAAGGTCCTATTGGATTGAGGCCTAGCACAATGACCTTCTTTCAATTTAATTACCTCTTTGAAAACCTGTACCTTTAATGTAGTTACATTCTAAGTACTAGGGGTTAGGTCTTCAAGATATGAATTTTGGGGTAAGGAAGATGGAGCATAGTTCATTCCATAGCATGTATTATGATGGTCTGGAATAAATACATGTATGGAATTGCTCTGCCAATGGTATATTATGATTAGTAAGTGGCATGAGATAACACCTAGAAACCGTATAAAATATGAAGAAAATATACTGGAATATATATTTTATACTTTATTCTCATTTTAAGTGGAATCATTGCCCCAAATCACAATTTCCTTCATTGCACCAGGGAGGGAAGGCTCAAATAGCAAGCAAATCAGCAGGCATCTTATGCCAGCCTAGGCCCTCTGGAGATGCTATATATTGGCTAGCAGTCTATTTTCTTCCAACCATATGGTTTTCTGCAGATGATTTAGCATGAAAATAACCTTCTTCAGTGAATAGTGGTGCCATGTGCAGGAAGCTCGCCCTTCCTTTTTTAACCACACACAGAGGTGTAACCCCCACAGGAAAGGCATCTGTCCTCTAGCAATGGTTCAAAAAATGGAGGTTATAGATTTGACAACTCACTGAAATGTCACAGAGAATCATTTTCTGAAGAGGAGCCTGCCATTCCTCTACATTGTAGTTCAGAACTTTAGCAATGAGACAAAAGCTCTTGCTAGAGTTGGAGTTTCTCTTATATAGAATTTTTTCAGCATTTCAACTTTTGGTTCTGCTGGTCTATTAAACCAATGCAAAATGATTATCATCAGCTACTTTGTCCTTCCTTTTCTTTTATTCTTTATTTTAAGTCATGTAGACTGGTGGGTGATAAATACCGGAAAGGGTTATTCACGATGTTGCAATAAGAAAGTAAACCCGTAGTGCTATGTGGTCCTACATCTGTCTACACCTTTCTTGCTTATAACCTTGAGATTGAGAAAAACTGTAATATCTTTCAAACCATTCAATTTTCATTTGTATAATGGAGGCAGAAAAGAGCAAATTATGGCAAATAGCTAATAAAGAGACTAAATATCAGAGCCAACACTAAAAGTCAGTCAGTCCCAGTGGCTTGCTTTCTATATTGTAAGAAAAAGATCTTGACAAATATGTGCCATGTTACTATTCTTTCATTCATCCATTCATTCTCCAAGTATGTTATGTTAGGCATTGTTCTGCACTCATGGAATAGATAACTGAATAAGGCAACAGAAGCCCTTTGACCTCATAGATTTTGTATTTTAGTAGGCAGACATCTGCAATAAATAATAAATACAGAAAAATTAAATATATTATGTAATTAGGTTAGATGTGCAAAAAGGAAAAAGTAAAGCAACTTCAGGTGAATCAAGATGCTGTGTCAGATAAAGGCACTGAATTTCCAATGAGTTATCAGGTCTTCAAAGGCTGTTGTAGTCCTACCATTTTAAAATAGAGTAAACATTGCCTGAAATGAATCCTTTTCTTATCAATTCTTTTTCAGTGTAAGGTATCAGAAGTTTAGCAAAGCACATCTGGTATTGAAAATAATTTATTACGTAGCCTATTTCTTTGTCCATCTATTAAATAAATGGCTTTACTCCTGTAGTTTTTCTTTGTACCTAAGAAACCTGATTTTGAACTAGCCTGCTGGTTTCCCATCTCCCTCTCCTAACTTGAAACCTGGGTCTCAGCCAGGCATTGTGGCAGCTACTCAGGAGGCTGAGGCAAGAGAATCACCTAAGCCTGAGAATTGGAGGTTGTTGTGAGCTGTGATGCCCATAGCACTCTACCGAGGGCGACAGAGTCAAACTCTGTCTCTAAAAAAAAAAAAAAAGAAAGAAACCTGGGCCTCACATTTCACTTTTGTATCTTTAGACATGAGTACATCACGGATGCTGCCAAAAATCACAGGCATTGGTTTCTTCTAGGCAACTCTATGTACCCTTTCTTCATTTTTGTCTGGGTGCCATGTGACACAAAAGGCAAAGGAGGCCAAATTTCCAAATAAAAATTATCAACGGTAGTGTGGTATTGAAGAACCCCAAGGCTCATATTCTGCCAGGTTAATTTGCTGTTAGCAATGCCTGTGCCACCAATTCAAGCCTTTGTGGCCGGGTTTTAAAAGTAAGTCCCTAAGCTCATGAAATGTTAGCCAAAGGGCAAAATTGTATTTTTAACAAGAAAGGCAAACGAAGATAAAGGAGCACAAAGGCATAGAAAATATACAATGCTTTATGAAGCTGGCAAAACATTATGAGACATCTAATTTCAGCTGTCAAAGGGGCCTGCATTGATTTTTGTGTTCATTGTATGTACTCTCAGGGTCTTCTAAATGGAGTCTTATTTATTTGGCTCTCATATAACCTGTCTTTCTCTAGGGAAAGTTAATAGTACTTTCCAGTAGGAAAATAGGAGCTTAGTTTAGATTGGAGTAGTTGAGAGCCCATTTTATTTCTGTTTAGATTCAAGAAAATGAAAAGACTTAGATTTTTTCAATGTACAGAAGTCAACAGAAATCCAGGAACCCCAAATCATTACTCTAAATGCCAGTCATCTTTGTTCTCCTGATAGTTTTGTTAGTCAGTATCTGATCCATCTATTTTTATCCTCTTCAACCCTAATCCCAGAAAACTACTTCTGAGAATGAAAAGGGAATCATGACTCAGTTAAAATTAGTTCTTTTGTAAGAAAGCACTTAAAAGCTGGCCAAAAATTAAACCCAGACCCTAACCAAAAGAATCTGTTTAGAAAATATAATCTCTACTTATGGATGACTCATTCTATTATAGAAGAATATTCTTATCTTGAAATTCCTTAGCAATAGCTTATTAAAACAAGCCATTTTACTACAATACTTTCATAATATGACAAACTTATTCTAATGGCATTCATGAATAATAAATGTAATTGTTCTTCTTTTGTCATTATATTTTCTTTTGTCATCTTATGTTTGCCATTTATTGGAGACTAAGTGGTTTTGCTAAAGCTCTTGTAATGGATAATGTCAAATTCTGGTTTGTTGTATTAGACTCTAGAACCTAAAAAAGCTTCCACTAAACAGAAAAAAAGTCTAAAGATGAGACAACATGTCAAGTAGTATCTTACAATGAGTTTAACTATACCAGAAAGAGAATAATCACTGATTTGCTGTAGTCCATCCAACTTTCAGATTGGCAGCATTATGCTAAGCATTTTAATTACCAAGTCAAGTGATGAATTTAAGAGTTCTATTATACACACACACACACACACACACACACACATCCTGTGTTTCCCTGAAAATAAGAAACTGTCTTATATTTATTTTTTCTCAAGAAGACACACTAGGGCTTATTTTCAGGGGATGTCTTATTTTTACTAAGTATAATACAACTGTCTACATTTATTTAAATATAGTTAAGTCATTTTCTTCTGGAATTTGCCAACCTTGTTGGTGGGGCTGGCACTAGTGATGCCTGAACTCCTTTCCACTAGCTGTTCACACATGCACAATAGGATGCCTGCAACCTCGGTTACCACACGCACACCTTCACAAGTGCGAATGGCTCAGAGAAAGGAGCTGTGGCAGATAAAAGGTCTTCCTTACCACTCTGTGTTGAAGTGCATGGCATGGCTATGCAGATACATGCTGCATAGCCATTGCAATCACTAGGTCTTATTATTGGGGTAGGGCTTATTTTGGGGGTAACACGGTATATGCTAAGCATGCCAAAAAATTGTATACATGTTTTAGTGCTGGGAGAATGGGGACCAAAGACCACATTCTTGGCAAGGGAAAGCACCCTCAGAAAAAGAGGAAAATTAAAAAGTAAGCTGAGTGAGTCAGAACAAAGAAAAGTTAGCTAGTTTACATTTAAGCTAGCCATTGCTAGCAAGCTTCTTGTTGTTTCTAAAATTATAGCCTGTTGTGGACATAGCTTACAAACACCCTGCTGGGTCTGTGAGCATTCTGAGGAAAATAATGGCCATAGAAGAGACTATGGCAAGTTCTAGGAAAAGATACATCTTCTAGGGTGTTTCTTGTCCATTAAATAGGCAAAGCAGATACCCATTGTGGAGATCTGCATTTACCTGGGGCAGATATCAAGGGAGTAGCTCCAGCCCTGAGATATGGGCAGAAGAGCTTATGTCCCTTATCACAGAGGAAGATCCCCTGTGGTGGTGATGGGAAGAAAATGCCTCCCTCCCACCTGCCCCTCAGAGGAGATTAATGCTGGTGGTGTTTTACTCCACAGAGAACTAGTGGAGTTTAATACCTCCCTGAAATCTGTGTGTGTGATCACAAGGAGGAGGCTCTCCTGATACAAGGCTCAGATTTCAGATTTCTGAAGGCCACCCTGAGGGTTAATAATAAGAACAATAGGAGCTGATAAGTTCACTCAGAAATTGCTGGCATCCTTGTTCCTTCCCGCATCTTACCCTCTGGGCAAATAGAATTCAGTAAAATCAGAGTGGAACAAATACTCTGGGCCATTGCTGAAATCCCACAAATGGGCAATGGACCCCTGAGCTCCCACTTTTAATTCTGCTCTATGTCTCATGTCTCTTTCTTTACTGTCATTTCTAACTCTATATTTCTTCAGCCAGTTGCCACCAGTTTCCACAGGTCTTAGCTGGACTCTGCTCCTGGGGCAGGACCTCTACATTAAGAAAGAAAAAAACTGTATAAAAATTGTAATACTCAAGTTCTGTTTGAATTCTGTAATCACAAGACATAACAAGATACAAGGTACATGACAATAAACAATATTGGAGTATACTGAGTATCCTAACATATTTATATGCATACATATTCGGCTGGAGCAGGGCAATTTGAGGGTTTGCATTATGGCTTTGAGATCCCCAGAAGTTGTCTGTCTCTATATTCTAATCCACCTGGGCTAATTCTGAATAAACATCATCAGGTTAAAAGAAACAACAGACAATGCAGAGATATGGCTCAGAGTCCCCTCATTGCACATCCAGAAATCTGCAAGCCTGCTGACTTTAGGGAGACAGTCCCAATTTCACAGAAACACTAAGCCCTCTGTCAAGTGTATAACAGTTCTAGAATGTCAGAAAAGACATCTTGAGTGTAACGCCTTGGCCTTTTGAACCTGGTAATTCCTGGACCAAGGATAAAAATCTCAAGAAAAGAAGAGTGAAATATGCAGCTTGGAAGAAGTAAGAAGCAAAGTTGAATAATTGAAGACTGAAAGATAAGCCTCCCTTGTCCTGAATGGCAGGAACTTCTGTAGCCTCTTTCTCTGAAACTGTCAGTAGCATCCAGATGGCTAGGCCAATAAAAGGTGCCGTCTTTCTTTCTAAAATGCAAAGCACCTTATGAAACATTATGTTCTAGGAAGGATGATTATACTTGTGTTTTGCAGAAACAATCCAGGAAGAAGGAAGGAGAAGAAATGCACCTACAATGTGTGAGGCGTTTTTGTGCTATCTAATTTTATCCTTGTACCAGCTCCTTGAATTAAGTACTATTTCCTCCAGCTGAGAAATGAGAAAACTGAGGCTCCCAGCTCCCGAGACTTGACTGGGACGTGCTTAAGAAGTGGTGCAATTAGAGCATAAACCTGGTTACAAAACTTACATTCCTTCCACTCTCATACGCTACTGTGCTCAGAACTGGGTTTAGATTAAGTTATTTATGTGTCTCACCGCAAGTTGTGACAGAGATATCATTATCATATTATTATATTCTTATCTGCAGTTTACAGAATAGGAAGCAATTTCAGAAAAGCTTAGAGCAGTGATTCCTCACACTCACTGACCATCAGAATCATATGGCACATTTAAGAAAATAACTAACTTAAGGGTTCATGCCCAGATATTGTTGTTTAATCAGCCTAGACTGAAGCTCGGGGATTTGCAGTTTTCTAAAAGTTCCTCAGGTGGTTCTACTCTGCCATGAGAGTTCAGAAACAAGGATTAGTGGATACTTTTAAGATACTGAAGAGCAGAAGAGAAATTGGATATGCACAGGCAGAAAATGAATCTCAACTTAAGTTTCACGCCATATATAAGATTAATTAAAAATGGATCGTGATAAAAAGAAAAAGAAAAAAGAAAAAAATTCCATATTCCTCCCTGACTAAAGAAATTAAAAACACAAATAGACTGTGGACTTAAATGTAAAAGATAAAACTCCAACCTTTTGGGGGAAAAAATACCTTTCAGATCTTCGGGATATGGGGTTAGTAAAATAATTGTCAGGCAATATCACAAACACAATCAGGGCTGGGTGTGGGGCTCACGCCTGTAATCCTAGCACTCTGGGAGGCCAAGGTGGGTGGATTGCTTGAGCTCAGGAGTCCCAGGCCAGGCTGAGCAAGAGTGAGACTTCTTCTCTACTAAAAATAAAAGAAGTAGCCAGGCATTGTGGCAGGCACCTCCCAGCTACTCAGGAGGCTGAGGCAAGAGAATCTCTTGAGCCTCACACTTTGAGGTTGCTATGAGCTATGACCCCATAGAACTCTAGAGAGGGCAACAAAGTTAGACTCCTCAAAAAAACATTAGAAATTGAAAAATTGGTAAATTGGACTTTGTCAAAATAGAAAATTAAATCTCCAGGAAAATGCTTGTTAAGAGGATCAAAATCCAAGCTACAAACTAGCAGAAAAATATTGGCAAAACAAATATCTGACAAATATATCTAGAATATATTAAGAACTATTGGGAAAAAAGCAAACCAATCTGAAAATCAGCAATGGGAAATTAAAAAATAAAGATAAAAAGCCATTTCAGCAAAGTACATATGCAGATGGCGAGTAAAAACATGACATGATGTTCAATATTATTAATCATTAAAGAAATAAAACCACATGATATATCACTACACACCTTTTGGAATTTCATATATGTATATATTTACACACATGCATACTACATATATAATATATATTCCTATGTAAAATACATTCAAGTAAACAATGCCTAATGCTGGTGGAGCTATAGAGAAAATAAATCACTAATCCATTGCTGGTGGAAATAGAAGCTGATAACAGCCACACTGGAAACCATTTGTCAATGTACTGAAAAAATTGACTATGCGACCCAGTCATCTTGCTCCTGGGCATTTGTCCTGGAGAAATGAAAACTATGTTCACTAAAACCTCTACCAAATGTTTAGAGTTCCTTTGTTTGTAATAACCAAAAACTAGAAACCCTTTAGATGTCCTTCAAGGGTGAACGGTTATACAATCTGTGTTCATTTAAAAACATGAAATAAACTATTGTGACACGAACAACCTGAACAGATTCCCAGAGAATTATGCCAAATGAAAAAATTCAATCTATAAAGGTTTCCATACTCTAGATTTCCATTTATATAACATTCTTGAAATGACAAAAATTATAGAAATGGAGAACGTAACAGTTATTATCAAGGATTAAGTAGGCAGTGGGGGAGGAAGGAAAATGAATTTGGCTACAAAAAGGCAACGTAAGTATCCTTACAGTGATGGAATTTGTTTGTTGTTGTTGTTGTTGTTTGAGGTTTTTTTTTTTTTGTATTTGTGCCAAATTCAATGTCCTGGTTGATGTATTATACTGTAATTTAGCAAAATGTTTCCATTGGGGAAAATTGGGTAAAGGATTAAGGATATCTTTCTGTAGTACTTCTCATAACTGTATGAGACTCAAGATTCCTCTCAAAATATAAAGTTTAATTTAACCATATTTATAATTAGTATCTCACTTTTTGTGTGGGTCCAGGCATAGCCTAGCTGGGTTCTCTACAATCTGAAATTCAATTGTCAGGTAGGGATGGGTTCTCATGTAAAAGCTTAACTAGGGCTAGTCAAAGAGAGATTTGAGGATACTAAGTTACTGGTGTCAAACTTGAAGGGAGGGACTTTGACCCCAGGAATGCAGGTGATTTTGAAAAGCTGAAAAATGATTTTCTCCTAAGCCTCTAGAAGGAACACAGTGTCTTGCTGGCACCTTGATTTTAGGAGTTCTGACTTTTAGAACTATAACATAATAAATTAGCATTGTTTAAAAAATTAAATAGGAAAACTTGATCTGCTTTCAAGTCATGCTGCTATTGGCAGCGTTCACTTTTTGAGGATTGTCAGACTGAGGGCTTTAATCGCTTACTGGCTGTCCGTCAGAGGCCACCCTCCATTCCTTGCCATGCAGATTTCCCTAATGTGGCTACTTGCTTTATCAAGCTCAGCAAGGTAGAGAGTCTCTTAGCTGGACAGATGTCATAATCTTACATAATATAATCATGAAAGTGAGAGTCCATCATCTTTTCTGTATTCTGTTAGTTCACAGCAAGTCCTGGTCTCTTTACACTCAACAGGATGGGCTTACAAAGACCGTGAATACCAGGAGACAGGGATGACTGGGACTACTCACGTATCCTGGTTTCTCCGGAAAATGTGTTTATACACATGTCTTTCAAAGGTTTTTTATTTAATCACCATTTAATCATGTTTTGATTTAATTGAGTTTTGACTTAATCAGAAATGTGTTGACTGCTTTCTTAAATACTTGGCAGTTGTACCATATGATTTAAACTATTACTAAGTTCTACATTCATAGTAGATCTTGGACATAGAGGATGTAAATACAACATATTTATCATAGGAAATGAGGTGTGTTCAAGCAGATTGGGAAATAGTGCATCTTAGTTACATTAGACATTTTTAGACTATATGGTAACTTTTTAGACCTCTAGAAAACTTGTCATGTCTTGAGATATTACATTAACAATGTTATTATTTGGGAATAGTGCATGCTTTAAAAGAAACCTTTTCTATTGTTGTCTTACATGTATTACAAAAATTGTCTTTTTAGAAAACTTCCTAGCTGCCTTGAAAATTTTAGAAATCCTTTCAAAATAAAAAATGTATTCTACATGACATCTTTTACAGAGTGAATGCATTTAAGTTCCCTGTGACTTAGTAAACACATTCAAGGTATAATTAATCAAATTTGTAGTAAATTTTAGATTTTCTTAAGAATTATGTTTTCACCTGTCTTTATATATTAAAAATTGAAATATTCTCTTTTTGGGAATTAAGATAGAACACTTTCTTTTCTGTGTACCTCCAGTATGCTCCAAAGATTCTTCTTCTTTTTTTCTTTTTCTAACATGGAATACTTCACAAAAATGGAAGGACAGGAACCGAGGAATATAAGTAGCCTCAAGGTTAAGGGCCACAGAATGTCATATCCCCTGGAGTCCTCTATTTATCCCCAAAGGTCTATTCATGAATTTCTGGGCCCCACAATTATAATAATTTTTATTTCCCTAACCAATTAATTTTTTATGATTTGTTATAACAGCAATAAGAAATAAATCTACCTAGTATGGCTTTTGATTCTCTCTTATTCCAGTGTTTCCAGATTGGAAAACATTATGCTTGATTGAAAAGAATAAATCCCTCTTTGACAGATGGCTTGACGCCATCATTCTCTCTGACTCACAATTTTCACAAACCTTGCATTTTTGTTTCTTCTCGACCCTAAGACAGTTCAATGATCATTTTATATTGAATTTTATTTACTCTAATTTTTCTCTGAAATTTAGGATTCCAAACTGTGTATAGACAAGGAAATAGAAGGTATGGCAACAGTGGTTTTTGGGTGGCATGAAGACTGGGAGAGGAGAAACATAAAAACTGAATGGGAGTTTCTATGTCATGGTTGTCCAGATAAAGAAGAGGTAGGAGAAGGGTGATTAAGGCAGCCAGGGTAACAGTGGCCCAAATACACAAAGTCCTCTGGGTGGAAGGTCATTGGTACAGGTGATGTAAGCCAGGTATGAGTGAGAGATGAGATTGGAAAGGGCCATAAAGGGCCATTGATTAGATTGTCAAGGGGTCTCAATGTCTCTCCAGGAAACTTTGATAATGTCAGATCAATGACAATAGGCCCTGTTAATCTCAATCTAAATGGGACTATTTTTTGCACCTGAAAACACTTCAAAAGTTTTTTAATTGCATTTTTTTCTAGCGTTAAAGGCTTTAATGTTGGCATTTATTGAGGATTAATATCAATATCTAGTAGATGTGATGGGGGAAATTAAGCAAAATATTATATGGGATCTTCAGCTCCAGGGAGTTCACATAGCTATTAGGAGAAGCAAGGTTAACAAGCATAGGAAACCATTTAAACTACAAAGAACTAAATAAAATCAATTATCTACACTGACACAAGTTATCTTGTACATGAAGAACTCAATAAATACTGGCTGAATTCATTACTAAATTAGTAATATTTTGTTTTATTGTGATAATTTTATAAAGCAAAACATTTTATGTGACTGCTATAATTATTTGAAAAAGAATATTATTTCAAATAATAATTATTTGAAAAAGATATATCTCCTATACATTTCTTGAATATTTTCTAAAAAGTAAGACTATGCGCTATTAGCTAACTAACCAAAGTATTTAAAAAGGCACATCTAGCAAGTGATGATTGTTTCATTTATTCTACATAGATAGCATGCAATTTTTTCATAGTTTAAGAATATTCTGTAATAAATGGGAGCATGTACTTAAGCCAACATGATCTTAATTGGGGTTCTGGGACTTTTGAAAATCAGCCGCTACAAACAGCCCTTGGAATAATGACTTCCTGCAAGGGGAAAAATTGATATTTTAGAAGTCTAGGAGAGCCTGTCTAGCATGTTAGTCTCTGCTCTGCAGAGCAAATCCCTTGAATGCCTTAAAAAGATTGATTTTTGATGTAAAGGCACATTTAATCATAGCTTTGAATGTTTGAAAAGTGTCTGTGAGGGCTTGCCTCTCAGTGGATTGGAAATCTATTAGTGTGTAGCCAAGAGGTCACTGAATAGCAGAAATAAGACTTTTCAAGTGTTCTGATGCAAAATTTGATAGGACTTTTACTGAAGTCTTACATTTCTAAAAGCATAGCACTGATGCTCCTAATTAGCCTAACCAAATACATCCTTATGAGCACATGCTACCATTGTGGTTCCCACATATTGTATTAAAGAGTTAACCAACCTTGCAGACCTTTCAACAGATCTGGTGCATTTATAAAAACATTGCCATCTTGAAAAAATTTTAGTCTCATTGGTTATGATATTCCATAATTCCAGATTCTCTCAAATCCATTATAAAATCTATATTGTCTATCATGTTGATAAATATAAGTTGCATTTCCTTATATTTACAGCATATCAAAAGGGGGTTTCAGAATGGTATTCTACAAGTCCCCACAGCAGAGTCAATTTCTTTCCTATTCTCTCTCTTGTCTGCTACTGCTACCTTCTAAGTGTTCTTTCTTTTTTGCTTGTTTCATTTGCAACAATTTCCCACTCTGCCACCACAGTGAACTCTTTAAAATGCAAACCACATTATGTCACCTACTGCTTCCAATGATTAGGAAGAAATCCACCCCCCACAGAAGCGCTGAGGTAAGGAGGGCAAATTCCTTGGACAAGTCGGTAGTGTGTGTGTCCTTCCACCATGATGGCCTCCACACTGGTCCCCAGCACAGGAGGCAGGGTGCAGTCATCCAGTAAGAATAGCAGTCATTGGTGACAGTTTCTAAGGTACATTTTGTTATACCAAGAGTCCAGTTCAAGCCGATTAGTTTTATAAACTTCTTTAATAATTAAAATGTTGTCCATTCTGTTGCTTTTGATATCCCTAGAATGTATTTATTTATAATTTCTATTCAAATTCAAAGAGCTATATTTCCTTATAGTAACACATTTTACAAAGGGTTGTTAAAATAAAGATAGAAAGGAAGTGAGAAGCCACATATGAGAAAGAAGAGATCATTTCACCTACCTTTGGTCAATATATCACGCCTTCTTCCTAGTTCTTTTAACCTGAACATTAACAGGAGTGATACAAGTCACACTTTTTCTCATTTTCTCTAATCTTTATCTCCAGAGTTGGCATGTCTTTGTACTTGAGCCATTCCTGTTTACTTCTGTGTTTCTCTGTGCTAACTCCTTCCTTTCAAACCTTTCCGTCTACATTCTTCCACGAGTGTGTGAATAGCCTGTAATTACTCTCCACATATACGGTATCTTTTGAATTTACCTCTTGTCAAAGTCTCTAAAACTTACAAAGTCAGAAAAAGAGTTTAATATTCTCAAATGGAACTTAGGGGGTCTTGTCTTTAATGAACTTCATGCACTTGACCTACCTGCTAAAGAAGTCTCCATTCTTTTTTCAATACCTGTTTCCTAGGATTCTTTGTCTCTCTCCTATGGTTTGGCTTTGAACCTGAGACTGCCGATTTGTCTCCAATCATTCAGACTTTCATCATGTAGTCTAATTTCTTCCTTTTTAATGAAGAACCCCATTATATGTATGAGAACACAGCTACTAGCCAGAGACTCCTATTTCAACCTTCCTTGCATTTCCTCCTTTTGTGTTAAGAAGCATCTCTCATCAGTGCCATAATCCGCAGTCTGCAACCATGATTTGTCACATCCACTTAACCTTACCTGAGTAACTGATCCTCTCTTTCTTCATAGGCCATCCTTCTGTATCCTTTGCCTATAATAATAATTTTTTGTCTCTTAATTCTAAATACAATTCTTATTCCTAATTACTTTCAAACAATTTTCCTCTATCTCCTTTCTCTAGTCACCAAACTTTTTGTAAGAAGAGATATGACTTGCTGCTCCCTTCTCTCCACTGTTCCACAGACTCATGTACCGGGTCTCTTTCTCAGCATTCCTTGTTAGAATCCACAGATAATCCCCTAATCACAAAAACTACGGTCTGCATAGGCTTCATCTGCCTTAGTCATGCCACACTCTTCTTTTCACTTTTTTGTTCTATTTTTCAAATATGAGCTTAATATCTTCATCAAGAAGCAATACTACTAACAATACAATTTTGGAATATACAAATTATTATATGTATAGTATTGAAGGAGGCATTAAAATGACCCATGACATTGAAGAGATCCACTGATGAAGTCGTGATGAATTGTTAAGGTTTTCTTTCCAATCTCTCAGATTATTCATTTAAAAAATGTTTCCACAGTTATGAAAAATTGTTTTTAGTCTAAAAATATATAAGCTTAATCTTATCCATTATATTTGAAAACACTATGCTATTTGACATAAAAATACTAATGAATATTAAATCTGACAATGATATGGAGCGTTTTTCAGTTACCTTTGAGTTCTTACAGTTATTATTTTATACACTCTGATGTTATATTAGTGAGGGCATAATGTTCCTTCCTATTGCCTTTAATGATGATGCCTTACTAAATGTTACTTTGTCCATTTGATGCATCTTACCTTTAACCATACATTGTCTATTACTAAGGCTGTCACTCCTGATACTCTAAAATCCTCTTTACCTAGATAAATTTGTTAATTTTATTTTAATTCTCACTTTTTGTTGATCTTTTTTAAAATTTCTTTCTTTCTTTTTTTTTTTTTTTTTTGGCCGGGGCTGGGTTTGGACCCTCCACCTCTGGAATATGGGCCCAGCGCCCTACTCCTTTGAGCCACAGGTGCCACCCCTTTTCTTTTAATTTCTTTCCATTCACTTATCCATGTATTCCTTCAAACAGTATTTGTTTTGTATCTTCCACTAAGGATGTATGGTGTCTGAGGCAGGCCAGAGTTTGCCTTTCCAGGGCTTACACTCTAGCAGGCAGTACGTAGTACAAACCAGTAAACTCATAATGGAAGTGGTAAGTGAAGTAATGAGGATACACTGTGTGCTGTGCAAATGTGCCGGTGTCTCTGAACTAGAACCAGGTGATTAGGAAAATGTCTCTAGAATAAGGATAAAATATAGGACTCAGCAGGTAAGGAATGGAACGATGAATGGCAGTCAGTTCCTGAAGACACTTTCAATCCTGTTAAGAAGGTGGGTTTTATCCTAAGGGCTAAATATATGTATTAGCCAAAAGGTCAATATGATGAAAAGGGCACTTTAGAAAAATCACTTGAGTTGCCATGTGAAGGACACAGGGAAAACTATAGGAGGATATTCCAGTACTCTAGATGGGGCACATATATGATCGAAGCTAGGTGGTAGATCTGGGAATGCAGAGAATTGAAGCATTTGAGAGCTATCTAGAAGGAAGACTTTCATTTGAACTGAGATTCTGACAGTAGTTGAATATATGAGTCTGGCACTCAGAAGGAGATCTAAACAGTAGATTAAGATATGTTTTTAATTGGCTTGTCAAAGATCAAATAACGGTAAGTAGCTGGGTTCATCTCTTGTTTCTCTATTCTGTTCCATACATCTATCTCTCTGTTTTTGTGGCAGTACCATGCAGTTTTGATCACTATAAATTTATAGTGAATCTGAGGCCTAGTAGCATGATTCCTCCTGCTTTGTTTTTATTTCTGAGTAATGTCTTGGCTATTCAAGGTTTTTTCTGATTCCATATAAAACAAAGTATTATTTTTTTGAGATATTTAAAGTATGACAGTGGAACTTTAATAGGGATTGCATTAACATTGTATATTGCTTTGGGCAATATGGACATTTATCAATGTTGATTCTTCCCAGCCATGGCACCCAACTTCTGGATGCTGTGGGTTCTTTCCAGTGCCTTCAAACCAGTGAAGTTTTGTTTGTTTGTTTTGAATTTTACTTGGATTTTCTTATGGTGAGGAGGATATTGTGAAGTAGACACTATTTCCTTCTTGCACATGCATGTGGCTTCTTTTCCTTACTCTGAGGTCGGTTCTTTAAATTTGGAGGGAGATAGTGGATGATAAGAGTCTATGATGGACACAGGCTTTCCTTGAGCAGCCTCTATTTCTCCTTCTCCCTCTGATTATTTCCTTATTACTATTATCTGGAATGCCACCTTCTCCAGACTCTTATTGTAAAACCCCCAATTCAGGCTCAGCTAAAGCCAAACACTGTGCCACTGGTGCTTGGGGATAGAAAAAGATTTACCTGATTTGGCTAAAGCAACAAAGACAGGAGAGAAAATCTGTCTTGTCACAGAGAAGCAGAAGCAAGATTTCACGCAGGTAAAACAGGGGAAGTCTGTGTTGCGTTCAGTCTCAGAGATAACGCTGAGTAACCAGACTTCTGGGCTCCAGCAGCTGGTTCCAGTTTTTTCAGGGGCATTCGTTTTTTTCTGCAAAACAAACTCATGATTCTTCTGGTGACCTGGACATTACTCTTCCTGCTTGACATAGGAACAGCGCACAGCAGTTAATAACTCCCGGGAGGTGTCCTGGGCAGGAAGCAGTTAACGTGTGCAAACCAGCAGCATAGTCCAACTTTGCTTTATTTTAGTCACTGAAAATGCTGGGTTTCTGAAATCTCAAGGGCTCAAGTACACTCTCAGTTCATGTGATTTTGGGGGGCTGACCAGTCCTGGGGATCCGATGGTTGGAGGTAGGCAGGTAGCTCCATCAGGCATGAGGTCCAGGCCAGCCCTTGAGTACCTTCCTTCTCTCCCATCCAGGGCTTGGTTGGGGAAAAGATGTAAGTCAGCCCCTCAAAAGTCAGCCCCTCAAAAGTCAGTGTGATGGCTCATACCTATAAACCCAGTACTTTGGGTAGTTAAGGCGGTGTTATGCTCAGGAGTCTTTCAAAGACCACACCACCAGACAAGTGTCCCAACATGGGGTTTCTGAGAGCAGCCCCAAGTTGTCTGTGGCAACTCGGGCAAATACGGTAAAATTTTTCTGGAGGGCAAGCAAGCATTATTATAAAAGCAAAAATAGCAGTTAAAGGGGTAGGTGGAATCACGAGGATAGGGCGGTTAGTTATTTTTCACAATGCTATGATCACAAGAGTGATTAGTGATTTTTCTTCCTTACAAAATAGGTACAAACCACAATGTCGTAGGGGGGAAATGCAGGGAGGGGAACTTACAGATAAGGGTCATAAAGGACATGATCATAAAAAGCTATAATTACTAGGGCCACAATCACAAGTAAATGAATTTACAGTTAACACAATGGGAGGGCAAACAAGAGGAACTAGTTTTGAAGGTAAAGGGAGTAAATAGAAAAATGGAGTTGAGCTTGTTTTTTTTAACATTTCAATGTCATATCTGAAGGGTATAAAGACCACCTTAACATAATCCCCAGCGTTGTTGTCACAAGAGTAGTTAATGACTTTCTACACAATACTAATAATTCTAACAGTTCTAACCAGGTACATTCAAAATACTATGCAATGGGTGTGTGTGGGGGGGATCAAGTGGAATTTTTTTTTTTTTTTTAAGCAATAAAATGTAACAAAACAACAGAATGGTGTCAGGCCTGCGTGGCCTCCCCACTGCTCAGAAATAAGAGTTACAACAAAATGGAGTTAGGCCTGCTTCTCTTTCACTATAACAGTGGGAGGATCACTTGAGCTCCAGAATTTGAGACCAGCCTAAGCAAGAGTAAGATCGCATCTCTATGGGGGAAAAAAAAAAAAAGAAAGAAAAAATTAGCAGGGCATTGTGGGTGGGTACCTATAGTCCCAGCTACTTGGGAGGCTGAAGCAAGAGGATTTCTAGAGCCAGGAGTTTGAGGTTGCTGTGAGCTAGGCTTATGCCTAGGACAACAATGTGAGACTCGGTCTCAAAGAAAAGAAAAGAAAAGAAAAAAGTAAATCAGTACTGGACTTCTACCAAAATACATGGGAAAGAGGTACATTTACACTGACAGTGCTCAGCTGGTAGAAGTAAGGTCAGAGTTGCTCCTGGCCGTTTGGCCTTTGCATCTGTAGCACCTGTGAAGGAGAGCAAAGGGGGCAGAGGGAGCAGAGGGAGCAGAGGGGGCAGAGGGGGCAGAAGGGGCAGAGGGGGCAGAGGGACCAGAGGGGACAGAGGGGGCAGAGGGAGGAGAAGGGACACAGGGAGCAGAGGGGGCAGAGTGGGCAGAGTGGGCAGAGGGGGCAGAGGGGGCAGAGAGAGTAGAGGGGGAGGAGCCTTTCAATGGAAACAATAACCAGGACAATAGTGTTTCACCCTCTAAATCCAGACATACTTGAAGCTAGAGTGACTGCCAAAATTTTAAAATATATGAGTAAATTAATTTTTTTCTTCACATGCCACTTAGCTAAAATAGGCCTAACCACACGTAGAGCACAGTAGGTGTGAGAGAGAAAAGTCTGGTGCAGTCACATCTCAGGAACAGTCAAGAGAACTGGGTGACTTCATTGGCTGCATAGGGAGCGTGTGGGAGAAAGAAGTGACCAAGATAAATTTGAATGGTTTGTGGTGCTTTTAACCAAATGAAAGATATGTCTGATGAAGAAATAGCCTTTCCTTTTACATATATAATCCACATGTAAAGACATTTAAAAATAAACTATTCATATAAAGATATAATCTACAAATGTGTGGTTGCTTCTTAAGAGCATAGTTTTTCCTTTAGTCACTCTTAGCTAAACATTTTTGATAGGTTATATGTCTGAAGTTAGGAAAAGCCATGTGTTGGATTTTCAGAGTGCTTCATAGTTTTCAAATCACCTTGGAATCCCTCATTTAACCCTTACAAAGACTGTGCAGTCGGGGGGTAGGTATTACCATTCCCCCTTTACCAGTGTGGGTACTAAAGCACAAAGACAGTAAGATAATTAAGGAAATAGAGAAAATAACTTGAAGGTTGGTGTGAAACCCAAATTTCCTAGACCATACATTATCCAGATTTTTCATTCCTAGTAATTTTACTTACTTATAATAAATGATAACACAGGTGACATTTCCAAGAACAGCATCAGATTTCCTTCTAAGCATTAGAAACGCATAACAGTCTTGGATAACTCTCTGAACTTGAGTCCTGATGTGAATCTGAGTGCTCACTGTGGGTCATACCCACTGTCTGGTGTCTCAGACGTCCTTGCAATTCTAGAAGGTAGAAATGGGGAAAGAACTCTGACTCAAAGAGGGAGGGTCCTGTAAATCAGGAAGTATCACTTTAGGTGGCTTAACATCTCCTTGCCAGAGATATAATTCTGATGTTCTCTTATTTCCCAGTTCCCAGGAAACCCAAGTTGTTACAACTCTCATGGGAGGAAGTTTAGAATGAATCTCAGGAAAGAGAGGGCCTGGTTGCATGTCAGATACAGGATATGAGTCAGCTCCACAGCCAGTTGAATAAATGTGAGTTATTTTATGTATTTTTTTTCTGTGTGTGTGTGTATGCATATATATATAGTCTTAGCCAGGGAAAAGAAACGTAAATAGATTGAGTACATTGCCAAAGAACAATCTAATGGACCAACAATCTAATGGACCATTAAACCAATCTAATGAGTTTTAGACAAAACTCAGCATGTGGTGTGCATAACAAAAACACCAGCATAAATGGAATTCATCTTCCCAAATAGTCAGAGATCCAATTTTCAAGTACTAAAAAAATGAGGCTTGATTTCAAGTAATACTGGGTAATCTTATGCCCTTTCAAATTTTAATTTCTCTGTGGGAATGAAGGAAATGTTGAGACTATTGCAAAGACATTTGGAACACAGAACAAAGGCCTTGCTTTGTTTAATTGTCTGGTTTGATGTTTTGTTGCTTTGTGTAATGTTGTTTATAGTATGTGCTTTTGGAGCCAAATTTGATATTGAATTTTGTTCAATTCATGTAGTTAAACTCAATTCCAGCTTCCAAATGAAACTAAATATCTGACTTTATTTAAATGTATTGATTCTGGATTCATAAGCTTGTGTCGAAATGTAATTACATATTCTCCAATTTCTAAATAACCCCCTTTACCTTTTCCTTCTCTCTGCTAAGAAATCTGTGGTGTATTGTTTTATTGTTTCTTCATTTCTTCTTAAACTAGTATTTAGGGGAAGAAATATAATCATGACTGTTTTACTTCACCTGAGTAAAAAGGAAAGAAAAACCACATTTGACAAATCAATATTGTTCCAAATAAAAACCAAAAAACAGAAATGCATCCACTCTTGAAGAAGGACAGATCAATGTTAGATCAATATTAGATTTGTTTTTTTTTTTTTTTGAAGTCAATAAATATAAAATTTTTATTCTTTAAATCTTAGTTTTTTGCTTTTCACATTTCTTTGACAATTATTCTGTGTCTAATATTAGATTTGAAAAAAGCCTTGAGATCTGTCTAGTATCTCACATATCCTTTGGAATTCTAGAAAGGGAAAGGTGGGAATGGGAAGAGGACTCTGTCAAAGAGAGGGGGTTCTACAAATGGGCAACTTGTGTTTTAAACAGAGAAAAGGGCCTCGTGTTGTGAAAGTCTGTGCTTTGATGCCTGTTGCTTTGTGAGATGTTGTTAATAGTTTATATTATATATTACATGGTGGGAAGAGGGGCAGAAAAATAATTGCTTTCTTATTAGTACTGCACAGGTGGTGCCTCAGCCAGCTCAGCCCAGTGGGGCTGGAGGACCTGCTGCCTCTGTCTTGGTGATGTTGGTGGCGGCACCTGGCAGAGCAACCAGCAGGCTGGAGCATAGGCAAATGGGGGCAGGGAGCTTCCCTCCCCCAAAGGAGGCTCCAATAGCCAAAAGAACTGGACATGAGCCAGGGAAAGACACTAGCACCATGCTGTCTCCTCACGTGGACTTCTGGTGATTCCTCCAGTGCATCCCTGATTAGTCTATTTTTAAAACCTGCTCCAGATTGGTCTGTTTTCAGGATCCAAAAGCTCATTGGACAATTGCCCCTATATAAGCCCCTAAACAGGCAGACCTCTGCAGACCTCCAAGAGAGAGTAGGCGAGCAAGGAGGTTTGGTTCCTGGTGAGAGCTGTAACACTTGTATTATAAGACCTATCTTACTGCTAATCCTGCTCCTCAAGGAAGCTTGGTTCTTTGTAAGAGCTGTAACACTTGTGTTGTTAAATAAAACCTATCCTGTGGTCCATCGCTTCATTCTTTGAACCGCCAAGAGAACCTCTTTGAGACCAAGAGCCTGGAAATCCAGTATCAAAAATCTGGTATCATTATCACCAAATCTCTTAACACAATTTCTATTTCCTACTTCACCTGAAATTGGGGTTTGAGGGAGGAGATGGAAGGATGAAGCAACTCAGAAAGGTCGGGCTGGTGGGGACAAGAGGGCAGGAAGAAAGCAGGTGGTGCTTTTCTGAATACAGGGCACCTGGTTAGAAATAGGAGCTTCCTAATGAGATTGCCAGAAAGATGGGTGCTCAAACTCTCTCCTACCACAGCTATGAAAATAAAATGTTTTTCTCTTATACCAAGTAGAGCACGTCCTAAAATGTGCTGGGTACTGTACTAATACCACTCAATAGAAACCACTTGCCTGAACCTTTAGACTAGGGGTTTTCACTTGTTTGTTTGTTTTTTGAGACAGAGTCTCACTATGTCACCCTTGGTAGAGTGCACAGCATAACAGCTCACAGCAACTTTAAACTCTTGGGCTTAAGTGATTCTCTTGCTTCAGCCTCCCAAGTAGCTGGGACTATAGGCGCCCTCCACAATGCCTGGCTATTTTTTTTCTTTTTTGTTCTTGTTGTTGCCATTGTTGTTTTAGCTGGCCCAGGTATGTGGCTGGCGCCCTATTCACTGAGCTATGGGAACTGCCTTAGGCTGGTCTTGAACTCCTGAGCTCAAACAATCTACCTGCCTCAGCCTCCCAGAGTGCTAGGATTATAGGTGTGACCCACTGCACCCAGCCAATATTGTAATTTATAATAAGAAATATATATTTTGGACTTCATCCCCATTTTCTGGCACCCAGCTCCTAAAACCCTTGGAGACTCTAAAGTGATAAAGATTCATTTTGTATGCTAATGAGGTGGCTGCTGGTTGGAGACTCCTGAGTAGCTTCAGAAGGGGGACTGGTTGTCTGGGGAACCAAGCAAGTGATTTCAGGGTTGTAATCGTCAGCCCCACACCCTGACTTCTGGGGAGGCCAGTGATTTAATCAACCATACCAACACAATGAAGCCTCCATAAAAACCCAAAAAGACAGTTTGGAGAGCTCCTGGGTTGGTGAACAAGAATGCACCCATGTGCAGGAAGCTGGTGAACCCCCCTCTGTGGGGGACAGAGCTTCTGTGTTCAGAGACCTTTCTAGACCTCATCCTATGCATTGCTTCATCTGATTGTTTATTTCTATTCTTTAAAATATCTTTACTACCTATCAACAACAGTAATTACACTGTTTTCCTGGCTTCTGTGAGCTGTTTTAGCATATTTTCAAACCCGAAAAAGGAGTCTTGGAACTTCCAAGTAGTGGAAGTGTAGATGTGAGGGGAAACTCTCCCTGTCCCCTGAAAGTTTGCTGAAAGATCAACCCACAAATAAGAAAAATTAATAAGAAAAAGTATTTATTTACCATGAGCATGGGGAGCAATTACAGAATGATAGCCCAATTTTCCAGTGGAGTTTAGATTTCTTTACACATGCCATTTAGATGAGGGGGATTGAGGTATATAAGGCAATGAACAGTTGCTAGGGAGGTTGCTAGGGAGGACCAATGTGTGGAGAGAAATAGATTGACATGTAAATTAACTTGGAGACAGGTATTTACTAGTTAGGTGATTTGGGCCAGATACTTCCATGCCTGCAGTATATTGAGAAAATAGGAGGCAGAAGGAAGTTAACTGTCCTCTCTGATCTTCTGATCAGCTCAGTGTGGTTCATGGAGATAGCAAGACAGCCCTATCCTGTGTCCTTGAATGGCTTTCAATTCAATATATTGTTTATATGAGGAGGAATATTTTGGAGTGAAATTCCTTGAGTTACTTCGATAGTTCCATTGGACAGAGTTGTGCATAACCTCGGGACCTATTACTTGAAATTGGTATTTGAAGATGGGAGGTCAGGGTTGTGGAACTGAGCCTTTAACCTGTGGCATAAATGTGTATCTCATTTAAAATGTGAATATTTTTGATTACTAGTGAGGTTGAATATCTCTTCATTTGTTTGTTGGCTGTTTGGGTTCTTCCTCTTGTGAAATGGGTTTCTATATACTTTGCCTATTTCACTATTAAATTCCCCTTTCTTTAGTTGTTAATTATAAGTTTCTTGTATTTTATAGGGTTTATTTTTAGATGATAAAAGTATCTTCCTAGTCATTTCTGTTAAATTGTATATGTTTTTCATTGCAAAATTCTTAGTTTTGATGTACTTTTAACATACCACTTATTGTGCTGTATCACATTTTACTTTGCTATTTTTGTTTAGAGAAGTTCTCATTCAAAGCTTTCAAAAGTATTCTCTCATATTCTATTAGACTTAAGTCTTTAATCCACCTGGAAGGTCACTTTTTTTCATGTACTATGATGCAGTAACACAGTTTTGTTTTTCAGCATAGTACTGCAAATCCTAGCCAGAGCAATTAGGCAAGAGAAAGAAAAGGGATTGTAATCAGAAAGGAAGAAATAAAAGTTGTCTTCATTTGCTGATGACATGATCTTATATAAAGAAAACCCTAAAGACTCCACCAGGAACTGTTGGAAATGGTAAACAAATTCAGTAAAGTTTCAGGGTACAAAATCAACATCAGTAGCATTTCTATACTACTAAACTATCCCACAGGGAAATTAAGAAAACAATCTCACTTACAATAGTAACCAAATAGTTAGGTGTAAATTTAACCAAGGAGGCAAAAGACCTACTGCAAACTATAAAACATTGCTGAAGAAAAAGAAAACACACAAAAAATAGAAACACATTCTGTGTTCATGGATTGGAAGAGTTAATATTGTTAAAATGCATATACTGCCCCAAATGATCTAAGATTCAATGCAATCTCTATCAGAATTCCAATGTAATTTTTACAGAATTAGGCAAAAACAATTCTTAAATTTGTATGAACCAAAAAGACCCTAGATAGCCAAAATAATCTTGAATAAAAAGAACAAAGCTGTAGGCAATAAGCTCCCTTACTTAAAAAACATATCATGAAGTGATTATGATCAAAATAGCATGATACTGCCATAAAAAAACATTAACCATTGAAACAGAATAGAAAGCCCATAAACAAACCCAAACATTCATGGCAATTGGTTTTGGACAACAGTGCCAAGAACACATAATTGAGGAAAGGACAGTCTTTTCAACAAAAGATGCTGGGAAAACTGAATATCCATACATGGTAGAAGGAAATAGACCCTTGTTTCACACCATATGCAAAAATCAACTAAAAATGGATTAAAGACTTAAACTGTAAAACAACTGGAAGAAAAATAGGTGAAAAGTGCCATGATATCATGATCTGGAAAGCACAGGAATTAAAAGCAAAAACGGACATAGGGTACATCAACCTATAAAGCTTCTGTACAGCAAAGAAAACAATTAACCAATTGAAGAGACAGCCCATAGAATGAGAGAAAATATTTGCAAATTATATATCTGACAAGGTATTAATTTCAAAATACTTAAGGAACTTCAACTTAATAGTAAGAAAACAAATACTCAATTTAAAAATGGTTAAAGAAAGTGAACAGACTTTTCTCAAAGGAAAACACACAAATGACCAACAGGTGCATGACAGAATGTTCAACATGCTCAATAATTAGAAAAATGCAAATTATAACCACAGTGAGATCACATCTCACACCTGTTGGAATTGCTTTACTCAAAAAGATAAAAGATAAATGTTGGCAATGATATGGAAAAAAAATGAAAGTGGGAAACTTGTACATTTTTGGTTGGGTTATAAATTAGTACAGCCATTATAGAAAATAGTATGGCAGATCCTCTGAAAATTAAGATAGATTTAAATATGATCACCTAATCCCACTTCTGGGTATATATCTAAAGCCAAAATCAATGTGGGATTGAGGGAGACCTGCATTCCCATGTTCATTATGGCATTATTTCTGGATATGAAATCAACTTCAGTGTTCATCAAGGAATGAATAAAGAAATGTGGTGTACATAACAGTAGAATACTATTCAGCTTTAAAAAGGGGAAAAATCCTGTCACTTGTGACAACATGAATGAATGTGGAGGACAGTATGCTAAGTGAAAGGCACAGAAAGAAATTTGCATGGTGTCATTTATGTGTGAAATCTAAAATTGTTGAATTCATTGAGTTAGAGAGTGGAATGGTGGTTAGCAGAAGTTGGGTTGGGTTTTAAGGAGGATCGGACGGAATTTGATCAAAGGGTACAAAGTTTCAGATGGACAGGAGGAATAGGTTTTGAGATCTATTGCAGGGTGATCACACTCAATAATAATGTATTAGGGAATTATGGGAAGATGGCTGGCTGGTAACAACCCTCTGCAGAGGCTCCTGACCAGAAGGAGAAAAACTGGATGGAATCAGACTCTATGAAGCCAAAAGTAGGGAGCTGAGCTAAGAAAGAAGTTTAGTAAGCTGTAACTCCAAGGAAGAACATTTAAGAAAACAAATTACAGGTATAAAACCCATCGACTAGAGGATGGGAGACCCCTCTCCCAAGCAGGAGGCCCACCGCAGGTTATCTTTGAGTGGGCAGGGAATAAAAGATATCTCATTTTACCTCACTGGTGAGAGCTGCTGAATACCAGGTCTCTTTCTCTGGGGAAGTCCCACTTAGGAACCTAGACATCACCCCACCAGGCATAAAATTGAACAGATATTTTCTCTTACAAGCCCAAACTCCCAGTCCACCCTTCTCCCCCCCCCCCCCATATGGTGGTCTCAAGTACTTCCCCCTGCAGAGTGCAGAGGGTTTGGTCTTTTCCTGAGAGACCGGGGCATAGTGTGGACCACCAAAAGTCAAGATGGAATCTGTGACTAATGGGGAAGAAAGAGGGTATGGGAAGAAAGGGACACGTGGAGGGAGGAGGAACAATCCCCTGGTTATGACTATGTCCAGCCAGTGGTGGTGTTGACCCTTGGTTTGGACTGTGTCTGAAGGGATAGTGTGCAGAACCCCCGGCTCTGACAGCACCCACAGCGGGAGAGTGGTTGCCACATGTGGACTGTGTTTGACAGGCAAGGCTGACCTCAGCCACTGCTGAGCCTGTGAGCAGAGGCTTGCCAAGCATGGACTGAAACCTGAGGGCAAGGGCGTGGTCCCCTCACTCCAACCGAGCAGAGACTTGCTGGGTGTGAACCACGACCTGAGGGCAAGGGTGTAGTCCCCTATCTCTAGCCAGGCCAGGGAGCAGAGGCTTATAGGGTGAGGACTGAGACCTAGGGGTGGGGTGTGGTACCTCAACTCCAACAGAGCCTACGAACAGAGGCTTGCCAGGCAGTGGACTGAAACTGGCAGGTGAGGATGTGGTCCCCTAACTCCAGCTGGTCTGGCAAGCAGAGGCTTTCTGGGTGTGGACTGAGACCAGGGGGTGGTGGCATGGCCCCTGACTCTAACTGGGCCTGTGAACAGAGAAGCAGAAAACAGCGTGGACAGAGTCTGGTGGGCAGGGGGTGTGGCTCCCTGGCTCCAGTTGTGCTGTTGGAGACCCTTCAATCCCTCTCTGTTGAGCAGGGTTTGCACTGCCTAAGACAATTTAATTGGAACTCATGTCTAAGGCTGTCCACTCCAGGATTTTCTGAAGTTTACCTTCAAAGTTCTGTAGCAGAAAAGAACTAAAGGGTGGGGGCTGGGGGCTGCAGCTATTTGTATCTCTTCACAGACAAGATTTAAACCTAATACAGTGGCTTTGTAGGATAGGGTAGAGGTTGGCTGATACCAAAACAGAGCTAGCTCACACTGTCTCACCAAGTAGGTCCTCAGAGTCTCTGGCTAAAACTCTGAAAGGGGCTTTGTAAGGTTGTAGGAGATAAGCCACAATTACAAAGCCTAGTGCTTTGATAAGGGGCTATCTGTACTACCTGGGAACCCCAATTCAATCTCACCCTACCAGTTCTAATAACCAAGCAATGGAAAGTAAACATGGTGTGGACCCAACAGTGGAACTCTGGAAACATGAATAACCAAACTAGATCAATTCCCCTAAGAAATGACAAAGGAGATACAACTAAAGATGCCATGCATAGACAAATGGCAACAATGTCAGAAATAGAATTCAGAATGTGATGGCAAAAGAATGGAAGAAAAGATAGAAATTGAATTCCAAAGAGTAGTTCTAAAGTTGTTTCAAGAAATTAATGAATTCAAAGACAAAGTCACCAAAGATATGGATATAATGAGAAAAGTGATAGGAGAGCTCAAGGAAATGAAAAAGTTAATTGAGGAGCTCCAAAATACAGTAGAATCCCTCAGTAATAGGGTTGACTAGGCAGAAGAAAGGATCTCTGAAACTGAAGACAAAGGTTTTGAATGTTCCCAAACGCTCAAAGAGGCAGACAAATGGAGAATAAAAACTGATCATTTTCTGAGAGAGTTGTGGAATCACTTCAAAAGATCAAACATTCATCTTATATGAATTCCTAAAGGAGAAGAGGATGGTCTGAAAGGTACACATGATCTACTCTGAGAGATTTTGGAGGAGAATATCCCAAGCATTGTAAGAGATACAGAACTGCAGATAGTAGACAGTTTCAGAACCCTAGCAAGACTCAATCCAAATAAAGTATCTCCTACACATAGTTGTGATTAACTTTGCCAAAGTTAAGATGAAGGAGAAAATTCTGCAGGCAGCCAGACATAAAAAAAAGCATCACTTACAAAGGGAGAAATATCCAAATGACTGCAGATCACTCAGCCAAAACATTTCAAGCCAGAAAAGGATGGTTCTTGACCTTCAGTCTCCTAAACCAAATCAACTTCCAGCCCAGATCCTGTATCCAGCTAAATTGAGTTTCATTTATGATGGAGCAATCAAATACTTTAATGACATAGACATGTTGAAGAAATTTGTAACTAAACCAGCTCTCCGGGATATTCTCAGACCCATCCTCCACAATGACCAATGACTCTAACTCCAAAGTAAATTCACCCAGAAAATTATTGAATAAAACCCAACTTCCACAGTGGTGAAGGGATTGAAAATGTCCACTGGATACCCCCAAATCATAACATCCCAACAAATACAACCATGCTTATCAATTGTCTTAATTTATGTGAGTGGTTTAAATTGTCCTCTAAAGAGGTGCAGGCTGACTGACTGGATACATAAACTCAGACCAGATATCTGCTGTATGCAAGAATCTCATCTTAAAGGATGAAATAGACTCAAGGTGAAGGGATGGACTTGTATAATGCAGGCAAATGGAAGCCAGAAAAAAGCAGGGGTTGCAGTTTTAGTTGCAGATACAATTGGATTTTAACCAACAAAGATAAAGAAAGGTAAGGACAGTCACTACATATTTGTCAAGGGAAACACCCAACATGAAGAGATTTTGATAATTAACATTTATGCAGCCTACCAGAATGCTCCTCAATTCATAAAGCAGACCCTAATGAATATGAACAACTTGATATCTTCCTGCACTATAATAGTTGGAGATTTTAACACCCCTTTGACAGTTTTGGATAGATCCTCCAAGAAGAAACTATACAAATAAATATTAGACTTAAACCTGACCTTAGAACAAATGGATTTTACAAACCTCTACAGAACATTCACCCTAATAAAAATGAATATGCATCCTTCTCATCAGACCATGGATCATCCTCAAGAATAGATCATATTCTAGGACACAAGTCTAACCTCAGCAAATTTAAAAGAATAGAAATTATTCCTTGTATCTTCTCTGACCACCATGGAATAAAAGTTGAACTCAACAGCAACAGGAATCTTCATACTCAAACAAAGTCATGGAAACGAAATAATCTTGGGCTGAATGATAGTTGGGTCAAAAATGAGATAAGAAGGAAATCACCAAATTCTTGGAACAAAATGATAATGAAGGCACAAATTATCTAAACCTGTGGGATTCTGCAAAGGCAGTCCTAAGAGGGAAATTTATAGCATTGGAAGCCTTCATCAAGAAAGAGAAGAAGCCAACAACTTAATGGGTCACCACAAGCAACTGGAAAAGGAAGAACATTCAAACCCCAAACTCAGCAGAAGAAAAGAAATAACCAAAATTAGGGCAGAATTAAATGAAATTAAAAACAAAAGAATCATTCAGAAGATCAATGAAACAAAAAGGTGACTTTATGAAAAGATTAATAAAATTGATAAACTTTTGGCCAACCTAACCAGAAACAGAAGTAAAATCTCTAATGTCATCTATCAAAATGATAAAGGAGAAATAACAATATATACCTCAGAAATTCAAAAAATCCTCAATGATTACTACAAAAATCTCTATTCCTAGAAATATGAAAATATGAAGGAAATGGACCAATACCTAGAAGCACACCACCTTCCTAGACTCAACCAGAAAGAATTAGAAATCTTGAATAGACCTATATCAATCACTGAAATAGCATCAACAATATGAATTCTCCCCAAAAGGAAAAGTCTGGGACCAGATGGCTCCACATCCGAATTATGTCAAACCTTTCAAGAGGAACTAGTACCTATATTATATAATGTTTTCCAAGGCACAGAAAAAGAAGGAATACTTCCCAACATAGTATATGAAGAAAATATCACTTGATCCCCAAATCAGGAAAGGATCCAACAAAGAAAGAAAATTATAGACCAATATCATTAATGAATATCGATGCAAAAATATTCAATAAGATTTTAGCAAAGAGAATTCAACAATACATCGAAAAAATCATACACCATGATCAAGTTGGTTTTATTCTAGGGTTACAGGGTTGGTTCAACATATGCAAATCTACAAATATAATACATCACATCAATAAAATAAAAATAAAGACCATATGATTCTCTCAATTGAAGTGGAAAAAGCCTTTGATAATATCTAGCATCCTTTCATTATCAGAACACTTAAGAAAATAGGCATAGAAGGGACATTTCTTAAAGTGATAGAGGTCATCTACAGCAAACCCACAGCCAATATTATATTGGATGGTGTAAAATTGAAAACATTTCCACTCAGATCAGGAATGAGGCAAGGAGGCCCACTGTCTCCACTGCTGTTCAACATAGTAAAGGAAGTCTTAGCCATAGCAATCAGGCAAGAGAAGGTGATCAAAGGCATCAAAATAGGATCAGAGGAGATCAAATCACACTCTTTGCTGATGATATGATCCTATACCTGGAAAATCCCAGGGACTCAACTTCAAAACTCTTAGAAGTGATCAAGGAATATAGCAGCATCTCAGGATACAAAATCAATACTTACAAGTCAGTAGCTTTTATATACACCAACAATAGTCAAGCTGTAAAAGCAGTCAACTACTCTATTCCTTTTACAATAGTGCCAAAGATAAAATATCTGGGAGTTTACCTAACAAAGGATGTGAAAGATGTCTATAAAGAGAACTATGAAACGCTGGGAAAAGAAATAGCTGAAGATGTTAACAAATGGAAAAACATACCATGCTCATGGCTGGGAAGAATCAACATTGTTAAAATGTCCATACGACCCAAAGAAATCTACAGATTTAATGCAATCCCTATTAAAGCACCATTGTCATACTTTAAAAAACTTGAAAAAGCAGTACTTTGTTTTATATGGAATCAGACAAAACCTTGAACAGCAAATACATTACTCAGAAGTAAGAACAAATGAGGAAGTATCACGTTATCAGACTTCAGGCTATACTATAAAACTATAATGATCAAAACAGCTGGAATAAAAACAGAGTGGTAGATTTATGGAACAGAAGAGAGTACCAAGAGGTGAACCCAGCTGCTTATCATCATTTGATCATCAATAAACCTAAGAAAAATATTCAGTGGGGAAAGACTCCCTATTTAACAAATGGTGCTGCGTGAACTGGCTGGCGACTGTAGAAGACTGAAACTGGACCCCTACCTTTACCCATTAACAAAAATTGATTCTCACTGGATAAAAGATTTAAACTTAAGATGTGAAACTATAAAAATACTAGAAGAGAGTTCAGGGAAAACACTTGAAGAAATTGGCCTGGGAGAATACTTTATGAGGAGGACCCCTTAGGCAATTGAAGCAACACCAAAAATACATTATTGGGATCTGATCAAACTAAAAAGCTTTTGCACAGCTGAGAGCACAGTAAGTAAAGCAAACAAGACAACCTTCAGAATGGGAGAAGATTTTTGAATGTTATGCTTCTGACAAAGTTCTGATAACTAGAATCTACAGAGAGCTCAAAATAATCAATAAGGAAAGAACAAATAACCCCATTTCTATGTGGCAAGAGACTTGAAAAGAAACTTCTCTGATGAAGAGAGGTACATGGCCTACAAACACATGAAACAATGCTCGTCATCCTTAATCATCAGACAAATGCAAATCAAAACCACTTTGAGATGTCATCTAACTCCAGTAAGATTAGCCCATATAACAAAATCCCCAAACTACAAATGTTGACGTGGATGTGGAGAGAAGGAAACACTTCTACACTGCTGGTGGGAGTGCAAACTAATATGACCTTTTTGGAATAAAGTTTGGAGAACACTCAAGGAACTAAAAGTAAACCTACCATTTGATCCTGCAATTCCTCTACTAGGTATATACCTAGAAGATTAAAAGTTATTTTACAACAAAGACATTTGCACCAGAATGTTATTGCAGCCCAATTCATAATAGCCAAGACATGGAAACAGTCCAAGTGCCCAACAACCCATGAATGGGTCAACAAATTATGGTATATGTACACCATGGAATTCTATGCAGCCACAAAAAAGGATATTTCACATCTTTTATGTTCACTTGGATGGTGCTGGAACACATTCTTCTTAGTAATGTATCTCAAGAATGGAAAAAAAAGTATCCAGCGTACTCAATACTACCATGAAATCAATATATAATTACCTACACATTCATATGAATGGCAAAACATTACTATAGTCCAGAAAGTAGAAAGGAAGAGGAGAGAGATGGGAGGGGAGGGGGATATAGGAGGAGGGAAGATATTTGGGAAGACTTCACCTAATGTGCATGATGCAATAGT
>CAUYQV010060261.1:0-23032 GCA_963574575.1 Galagoides demidoff
CTGTGGTCCCAGCTACTTGGGAGGTGGAGGCAGGAGACTCACTTGAGCCCAGGAGTTGGAGGTTGCTATGAGCTGTGATGCCATGGCACTCTACCCAGGGGGATAGCTTGAGGCTCCGTCTCAAAAAAAAAAAAAAAGAAAAGAAAAGAATGAGCAGCCCCTGTGGCTCAATGGGTAGGGCACCAGCCCCATATACCGCGGGTGGAGGGTTCAAATCCAGCCCCAGCCAAACTGCAACAAAAATATAGCCCTGCGTTGTGGCAGGCACCTATAGTCCCAGCTACTTGGGAGGCTGAGGCAAGAGAATTGCCTAAGCCCAGGAGTTGGAGGTTGCTGTGAGCAGTGTGTTGCCCTGGCACTCTACCCAGGGTGACAAAGTGAGACTCTGTCTCTACAAAAAAAAAAAGAGAAAGAAAGAAAAGGAAAGAAATTAAAAATGATGTACAGCAACAATCTAAGAACCTTAGCGATGCTTTTAGTATCTTTCTATTTATCAACTGAAATAATAGTTTCTGTATGTATAGATTTTTTTTTAACTTTTAAATCATGGACAATTTCAAACGCACACAAAAGAAAGAGACTGGTGGAATGAACTTCCCATGTATACACTACCTGGCTTCAATAATTACAAGCTCATGGCCAAGTGTGTTTCATCTCTCCTCCCAACCCACCCCTCCCTTCTCTCATTATTTTGAGGCAAATATCACATACCATACTGTTTTATCTGCAAACATTTTTTCTATGCATCTTTTTAAAAAGATAAAGACTTTTTAGAAATTCAAAATAACTATAATACATTCTCACATGCAAAAACCAGTAACAATAATTCCTTAATATTAATATCCAGATAGTATTTGTTTCATGGCTTGTCTCATAAATGAGGGTATGTGTTGTAACTTTATTGAGGTATAATTTATGTTCAATAAACTGCAGCCATTTAAAGGTGTATAATTCAATGAGTTTTTTTTTTTTTTGAGACAGAGCCTCAAGCTTTCACCCTGGGTAAAGTGTCATGGCATCACAGCTCACAACAACCTCCAACTCCTGGGCTCAAGCGAGTCTCCTGTCTCTGCCTCCCAAGTAGCTGGGACCACAGGCGCCTGCCACAACACCTGGCTATTTTTTTTTTTTTTGGTTGCAGCCATCATTGTTGTTTGGCGGGCCTTAGGTGTATGTGGCTGGCGCCTTAGCCACTTGAGCCACAGGGGCCGAGCCAATTCAATGAATTTTGACAAACGTAAACACCCATGAAGCCATCACTACAATAAAAAAGCAGAACATTTCAATTACACCCAGAAGTTTTCCCAGTGTCCCTTCCTTCTTCAGTGATCACTGAGCAGCAACTGGTCTGCCTGTTGTCCTTATACATGAGTTTACAAAGAATGCTGGTTTTTTTTTTTTTTTGAGACAGAGTCTCACTTTGTTACCCTCAGTACAGCGCCATAGTGTCACAGCTCACAGCAACCTCAAACTCTTGGCCTCAAGCAATTCTCTTGCCTTAGCCTCCCACATAGCTGGGACTTCACGCACCTGCCATGATGCCTGGCTATTTTTAGAGATGACGTCTCACTCTGGCTCAGGCTGGTTTTGAACCTGTGAGCTCAGGCAATCCAACTGCCTTGGTCTCCCAGAGTACTGATTACAGGCGTGAGCCACCACACTGGCCAAGAATGCTGTTTTGAAAGAAACCTATCCAAATGGTACATAATTTTATAAAAATTAGAAGGAAGTCTAAGAATGGAGAAATATGTGTATATGTTCTTGTCTGACATATTTTGATGGTGAGCACCTGAGGCAGAAAACAAGTTAAATTTGGAATACTCCAATAGTAGCAGCTAACAGTTATTGAGTACTTACTATGTGCCAGATTTTCGCGAACCAGTGCTAAGAGTAAACGGACCAGACTGGGAATGGTGGGCAACTGAGAAAATAAGTCGCGCAAGAGACATAGATTACTGCCTCAAGTCTGGTGCAGCTGGTGACTCCAGCCAGCACCAAAAAGTACCTGAACAAGGTTGCTTATATTGATAATGTTGCAAATCAGTAAGGAAAACAAGTGGGAATATTTTTGTTTTACAAGGCTGAGGGGAAGTAACTGGATTAAGTAAAGGAGTTTTTATCACAAACAATATTCTTAATGGCATGAATCTTGGTACATGGGGTAAAGATTAACTTTAGGGAGAGACGGCTATGTGCTTTTAGGCAAAAGATAGGAAAGTATACAGAAGCTACATGACTTCTGGCAGAGGGAGCAAGGAGAAGGGACTACTGTTGTTTTAGGAAGGGAGGAGAAGCAGTGGGGGATTGTTCCTTGAGCGCACCTCCCAAGCTAAGGGGGTTTTGTTGCCTCACAATCCACATCAGATATTTTACATACATTATCTAATTTGTCTCATGATAACTCCATGATTATTACCAATAATATTGTTATTTTTTAAATTAAATCATAGCTCTGTACATTAATGCACTCATGGGGTACAGTGTACTGGTTTTATATACAATTTGAAATATTTTCATCCAACTGGTTAACATAGCCTTCATGACATTTTCTTAGTTATTGTGTTAAGACATTTATATTCTACATTTAGAAAGATTCACATGTACCCTCAATCATATTATTATTATCAAACCCATTATACAGTTGAGGACACTGAGGCTCAGAGAAGTTTAGTTATTATACTTAGCCATGATCTCATAGCGTTTAACTGAAAAAGCTTAGATAACAAGTCATCTGACTCCAGAGACAATTTTCTTAAACAGCGAGTGGTAATCAGTTTGCTAGCAAGAAGAACTGACATGAAAAGAACACCTAAATGTGTTGCTAAAAGGTCTCTCTCTCTCTTTGACAAACGGAAACAGGCAATCTGACAGACAAAGGATACTCCTTCCAATAAATGGTGCTAGAACTGGTGAGTGTGGCCATAAAAGGGCAAATTGAGGAATCCTTGGCTTATAGTATTAGAACTATTCATTTTCTTGACTGGACTGTGGTGGTGGATACACATCCACATGCAAAACACTGAGTCTAGACACATAGGCTTTAGGCCAGGCATGGTGGCTCACACCTGTAATCCTAGCACTTGGGAGGCTGAGGTGGGTGGATTGCCTGAGCTCACAGGTTTGAGACCAGCCTGAGCCAGAGCGAGACCCCATCTCTAAAAAATAGCTGGGTGTTGTGGTGGGCACCTATAGTCCCAGCTACTTGGGAGGCTGAGGCAAGAAAATCACTTGAGCCCAAGAGTTGGAGGTTGCTGTAAGCTATGATGTCACCGCACTCTACTGAGGGTGACAAAGTGAGACTCTCTCTCTCTCAAAAAAAATAGACTCTCTCTCTCTCTCTCAAAAAAATAATAGACACATAGGCTTTATACCTTTCATAAAAACTAACTCAAAATGAATCAGAGACTCAAATGTGAAAGTATAAAACTAAAAGTTAACATGAGAAAATCAAGATGACCTTGGGTTGTTGATGCTTTCTTAGACACAACACCAAAAACATGCTCCTTGAAAAGAAAAAATGGATACATTGGACTCCTTTAAAATCAAAAACTTCTGCTCTGAAAAAGACATTGTTAAGAGAATACAAGCTCGGCATCTGTGGCTCAGGTGGTTAAGGTGCCAGCCACATACACCTAAAGTGGTGGGTTCGAATCCAGCCCAGCCTGCCAAAAACAACAATGATGGCTGCAACCGAAAAATAGCCGGGCATTGTGGCGGGCACCTGTGGTCCCAGCTACTTGGGAGGTGGAGGCAGGAGACTCGCTTGAGCCCTGGAGTTGGAGGTTGCTGTGAGCTGTGATGCCACAGTATTCTACCCAGGGGAACAGCTTGAGGCTCTGTCTCAAAAAAAAAAAAAAAAAAAAAAAGGAGAATACAAAAGACAAGCCACAGAGATTATGTTTGCAAAACACTTATCTAGTAAGGACTGGCATTAAAAATACAATAACAACTCTTAAAGCTCAACAATAAGAAAATAAACAACTCAATTTAAAAATGAGCAAGGGCCAGCTAGGTGGTTCAAGCCTGTAATCCTAGCACTCTGGGAGGCCAATGCAGGTGGATAGCTTGAGCTCATAAGTTAGAGACCAGCCTGAGCAAAAGCAAGACCCCCATCTCTACTAAAAACAGAAAAACTGAGGCAAGAGGAGCGCTTGAGCCCAGGAGTTGGAAGTTCTTGTGAGCTATGACGCCATGGCACCCTATCTAGGGCAACAGCTTGAGACTCTGTCTCAAAACAAATAAATAAATGAATAAAAATGGGCAAGGGATTTGAACAGACAAGTCACTAAAGAAGATATGCAGATGGCAAATAAACATATGAAAAGATGTTTCACATCTTATATCATTACAGAATTGCAAATTAAAACAATGAGAGGCCACTACACACCTATTAGTGAAGGAGCTCAGGAAATTTTGTCCCAAAATATGACTCATTGGTATAAAGAATATTTTGACTCAAAAGCCATTCAAGATCAAAGAGCATTGGAGGGGGCTTTCCCTCTATCTGCATAAACCCAACTGACTGATCAAAGGGGCAATTGACTTTCCTTCCTGTCGCTGTTATCTGAATAAATTGCAGGAAAGAATATCAAGGATGCAACTAGACCTGGTCCAAATCATTTAAATATAATACTTTTTTTCAGGTTAATTTAATTTGCAAAGATAATAATTTACAAGCCAATCTGTTTTCCCCACCCATTTAACCTCCTTAGCTCCATTTGTTGCCCCTAAACAGTTAACCTGTACTTTTCATTTTTTCTGCCCCTCCAAAAGGACAGGTGTAGAAATATCTGAATTTCATTGGGATACTGGCTGATCACTCTGTGATTCTCCTCATGCACACAGTAAATAAACCTTTCTCTTATTAATATGCCTTAATTGGGAGTTGATCTTTTGGCGAACTTTGGGGAGAAATGGGAAGTTTTCCCCTCACCTCTACAATGGCTAAAAGTTATGGAACTGCAAAAAAGTAAAAACAGTAAAAAGCAGTAAAACCCCTGCTTGTCAGGGGTTCAGAAGGAGGATGAATAGATGGAGCACAGGGGATTTTTAGGGCAGTGAGACTATTCTGTAAGACACTGAATGGTGGATACATGTCATTTGTCAAAAGCCATATGATGTACAACTCAAATATTGAAGCCTAGTGTAAACTATGGAGTTTGGCTAACACTAATGCACCTATCTTGGCTTATCAATTATAACAACTGTGCCACACAAATACAAGATTAACATGTGAAATTATATTCACAGAGATTAACATGTATGAATTAACATGGAAAACTGTATATTGGTGGGGTGAAGGATTATATGGGAACTCTGTACTTTCCTGTTCAATTGTTCTGTAAACCTAAAACTGCTCACAAAAATTAAGTCTATTAACTAAGAAAGTCTTACTCTCTTGAAGGCTCAGTTTCTTCATCTCCAAAGTGAAGCCTTGCACTAGATCTCAGGATGAAATCCTCCTGTCCTTGTAAGTAGAGACAAATTGGTTTTTTTTTTATCCCCTTACATTTCCTAAAGAGTTCACTTGATTATTTTTCTCTCTCCCTGGCATGTAGCTTTCAATGACTGCATTGATAGATCAGCCAAGCTGGCATCATTTGGCTGTTGGTGTTCTGGCAAAAAACAGGCTCACACAGAAGATTCAAAAGTTTTCTTTATCAATTCTTTTTGGTGATTGCTTAAATAAAACTTTGGGGAAAAACTTGTTTCTCAGGTCTATCAAATGTTTCCTATGTTAAGTTGAAGGTCATTTTGTGTATTCAGGTACAGTTTTGGTTTCAGTGACCTTGAGAATATGATCATTTCAAATTAAAGTAAACATTCTAACTTTGGAGAAATCTTAATTATATTATGACTTTAGTGAAATCCTTTGTGAATTATGCTTTATAGCCAAATATCACAATAGTTTAGTCTTAAACTTAAGGATTAATATAATAATGTAAAGTTAATTGATCGCGTGGACCCTGTTGTGTTATCCTGGTATGAAATAAAGACATTCAGGAATATCACATCCATATAAACTCCAGCACTCTTACTTCTCCTTGCCAACGGGAGGTAAAAGCTACCATGTCCTGTGCTCCCTACATGTAGTTGTGTTTGGTGATGATGTTTTTGGAGTCAAACTAGGTGAAGAACAGGGTATAAGAGAACTAGATCGAAAAAGTCAGCAACTATAGTTAATATATATCCAAATGTAATTTAAATTGTAAATGTATAATAGCTTCATGGATGATTCCTATTGAATCTTTTAATTCCTAAGGAGTCAGGGCAATTTGAATCAATGGGGCCCTGATCTTAAATTTACATTAAATACTATTTTGTATAGGAATTAGTGTTGTTTTTCTGGGGAGTAGCTGTTAATTTGAAGTATTTTTGCTTATGTTATATTAATTGTTCTATTTTAATCAAGAAAGAAGAGACTTGTCCCATCCACCACTCCACTCCCATTATAGAAAGGAATGTTAAATATATATTTAGATTGCTTACAGCAGTGGTTTTTAAATTTTTCTTGGCTGCAGCCCACAGTTAACACATGCATTTTAAATCTACCTGTCTACCCACCTACCTATCATCTATCAGTCTGATACAATTTTTTCACAAAGTAGTACCTATTTTTGCTGTGTGAAATATGCTCAAATATAATCTATTCTGTCCTATTTCAGTTCTAGAAATGCTGGTCATGACTCTCTAATTTGATTCCATGAATGGGCCAAGATTGGTGGTTTGAAAATTATGGCTTGGAGAGTTTCAGATAAAATGTACAGTGAATAGACCAAATTATCACATGTAATGATAAAAATGCACTAAAACAAGGTTTGTACCACTTCACTTTTGAATAAATGCAAAAATGTAAAACTGACATACCATAGAGTATTTCTGGGGAGTAGGATTGAGAGACAAGGTTTTTTAATTTTCCAAACCGTTTGAAATAATAATTTTTGCACAGAACTTTTATAGTTAAAAAAAAAGCTAGCATGATTTAGTCATCATGCTAAACATCCCGCAGGAAATAGGAATGTCACCAATCCTGACTGCCCTAACCCTTTAAATCCCTGTCCCATAGCCTATGGGTGGATTTCTCCCTGGTCAGGAATCTCACGCCACCTGCACTCTAAGTGGAATAAGGGTCACTTTAACTGCATGAATTGGATCTCCGTTTTCCTTTTGGGTCACGTCTTAGAATGATTTTATCCTTGGGTCTGGAACCTTTCAAGTTGATGTTATATTTTCTAAAAGTTATGTTTTAGGGCTGGGCACTGTGGCTCACAACTGTAATCCTAGCACTCTGGGAGGCCAAGAAGGCTGGATTGCTTGAGCTTAGGAGTTAGAGACCCACCTAAGCAAAAGCAAGACCCCCATCTCTCTAAAAAAAAAAAAAATAGCCAGGCCTTGTGGCGAGCTCCTGTGGTCCTAGCTACTCAGGAGGCTGAGGCAAGAGGATTGCTTAAGCTCAAGAGTTTGAGGTTGCTGCGAGCTATGATGCCATGGCACTCTACCAAGGGCGACAAAGTAAGAGTCTGTCTCAAAAAAAAAGTTATGTTTTGTGGGGCGTGGTGGCTTATGCCTATAATCCCAGCACTGTGGGAGGCTGAGTAGGGAGAATTGCTTGAGCCCAGGAGTTCGTGACTTGCCTGAGCGAAGAGTGAGACCCCAACTCCTAAAAAAAAAGGAAAAACTCAGCCAGGCACTGTGGCGAGCACCTGTAATCCCAGCGGCTTCTGGAGGCTGAGGCAGTGGTATGCCCACAGCCTGAGACTGCAGTGCGCTATGATGCCATTGCACTCTGCTCAGGGCATAGGGTGGGATTCTGTCTCAAAAAAAAGTTATGTTTTATACAAAACAGTGAAAAATTGTGCCCAACAGGAATTATAGTGTATTATTTGTATAAATTGTAGATTATCTATGGAATACACTATGTGACCTTTAAAAATGATTATGTAGGTCTAGCTCAGTGGTTCTCAACCAGGGATGATTTTGCCTCCCATGAGACATTTAGCAACGTCTACTGACATTTTTGGTCGTCATAAATGCGGGAAGGGAGTACTACTGATATCTAATGGGTAGAGGCCCGGGATGCTGCTAAACATACTTCAGGACAGCCCCCCCTACCCTGTGACAAAGAGGACTCCTGAAATATCAATAATGCGGAGACCAAGAAGCCCTAGTCGAGCTAAATGGCTACACTGTATTCACCTCATTCCTTCCTATCTGTAAGTAATCTTTTTTGTAGAATTTTATCTATAATTCTCATGGGAGAGAGTACAATGAGTAACTGTACTTGGAGTACAATTATTTATATTCGTATCTTGTTTCTCTTCCTGGGTAGAAAGCTTTTTTTTCTAGGAGGGATACATGCCTGATTCATCTTGGTATAATCAGTAACCAGAGTCCCTTGTGTTTTATAATTATTTAATAAATATTTGTTTAATAATTACATAAGAAAAAAGATGCACTGTACAATTATTGAAATGGAAAGATGTCCATCATACTGTATATTTAACTGAAAAACAAGGTTATGAATGATCTACAGATTTAATGTGATCCCTATCACAATCCCAGCTAACTTCTTTGAAGAAATTGACAAGCTGAAAAGAGCTCTGGAGAAACAACAGCACCAAAAAAAAAAAAAAAAGAAATTGACAAGCTGATTGTCAAATTCATATGAAAATTCCTGGAAAAGCCAAAACAAACTTGAGGAAAGTTGGAGGACTCACACTTCCCTATATCAAGACTTACCATAAGCTGCAGTAATACTGTGATACTGGTGTAAGAATTCACACATATATAAATGGGATAAAATTGAAATTCCAGAAATAAAACCTTATATGTATTTGTAGTCAGTTGATTTTTGACGAGAGTGCTAAGACAGTTCATTGAGGGAAAGAACAGTCTTTTCAACAAATGGTGCTGGGACAATTGGATACTCTCATGAAATTGTATATTCAATGCTCAGGATGTCCTTGGGTTTCTTAGATATGACACCAAAAGCACAAATGGCAAAAAGAAACTGGACTCATCAAAATTAAAAACTTTGCACAACTAATGATGCCATTGGGAAAAGTTGTTTATACCTAACAAATGCAATCAGCGTAACCTGGTTTCTTGTACCCTCAATGAATCCCCAACAATAAAAAAAAGAAAGGTTGATTAATGGGTATAAAAACACAGTTAGATAAAATGTTTGAGGTGGTGGATATCCCAATTACCCTGATTTGATCATTATACATTGAGTGCAGGTATCAAAAAAATATGACCTATATCCCCAAAATATATACGTCTGTTATGTATCTATAAAAAAAAAAGTGAGGCCAGGCACGGTGGCTCATGCCTGTAATCCTAGCACTGTGGGAGGCTGAAGGGGGTGGATCCCTTGAGCTCAGGAGTTTGAGACAAGCCTGAGCAAGAGTAAGACCTCTTTTTTCTACTAAAAATAGAAAAATTAGCTGGGCGTTGAGGCAGGCGCCTGTAGTCCTAGTTATTTGGGAGGGTGAGGCAGAAGAATCACCTGAACCCAGGAGTTTGAGGTTGCTATGAGCTGTGACAGCATGGCACTCTACCTAGGGAGATAGAGTAAGACTGTCTCCAAAAAAAAAATGAAGATAACCCAAAGAATGGTAGAAATTATTTGCAAATCATATATCTGATAAGAGAATGTATCCAGAAAACATCCAAGAACTTAAAACTCAATAATAAAAGACAATAAACCAAATTAATTTTCAATAACTCAAAAAATGGGCAAAGGATCTAAATAGACATTTCTCTGATAAAGATGTACAAATCCACAATGAGATGCCACTTTACACTCACAAGAATAAACTCTACTAGGCCTGCTGCAAATCCTAGCACTGTGGGAAGTGAAAGTGTGTGGATTTCTTGAGATCAGGAGTTCAAGACCAGCCTGAGCACTAGCGAGGATCCTTCTCTACTAAAAAATAGAAAAAAAATAGTCTGGGATGGTAGCACATGCCTGTATCCCAGCTACTTGGGAGACTGAGGCAAGAGGATGGCTTGAACCCAGGAGTTTGAGGTTGCTGTGAGCTATGATGACACCACTAGCACTCTACCCAGGGTGACAAGAGAGAGACTCCATTTCTAAAAAAAGAATAGCTATAGTGAAAATGACTGACAGTGTTGGTGAGGATATGGAGAAACTGGAACCTTCATACATGGCTGATGAAACTGTAAAATGATGCAGACAAATTGGAAAACAATTTAGCAGTTCTTTGAAATGTTAAACATGGGGTATTATATGACTGCAATTTCACTCCTAGGCAGGTACCCAAGAAAAATGAAAACATACATTGACAGAAAAAGTTATACATGAATGTCCATAGCAGCATTATTCACAACAGCCAAAAAGTGGGAAAAACTCCAATGTCCATCAACTGATAAATGGATAAATGTAGCTTATCCATACAATGTGGCAAAAAAAAAGAAGAAATGACACACCCCAACACAACGAACCTGGGAAACATTATACTGAATGAAAGAAGCCAGATGCAAAAAGACAGATTTTGTATGATTCCATTTGTAAGAAACGGTCAGAATCACAGAGATGCAAAATAGTGATTGCCTAACTTTGAGAGGTTTAGAAGGAAATGAGGAGTGGCTGCTAATTTGTCCGAGTTTCTTTTAGGAGGAATGAAAATATTCTGAAATTAAATTGTGAATATACAAACAGCTAGTCACACTTTAAATGAGTGAATTGTATAGTATGTGAATTATATCTCAATAAAGCTATTTAAAAAAAAAGAGTAAAGCAACGCAATGTGTCTCTGCTTCCCAGAATGCAGTGAGCTCAGATAAATGTGGAATGTGAGCGGGTCATCTTGTACCTGGTTTCTAAAAGCATTCCTTGTGAAAGCCTTGATTGATGAGTTGCAGCTGCACTCAGAGGGATGTGACTTGGCACTTGCTCCCAGAGACAATGTACGGAGCACAGTACGCACGTAGGTCCCAATCCAAGGAGTGGCTGTTTGGAGTTGCAGGACTCGGCATCGGGTTCCGCCTAACTCTAGCAGCGAGCTTGTCCCGCGTGCTGGAGGGACCCGGAAGCTGTGCCGAGACCTCTTGGCCAGACTCCAGGAAGCAGCTGGTGTTTGGCCGCGCGCATTGCTCACTGCATAGCTTTTAAAGCCAAGTAAGACTAGTGTGGGGGAGAATAGCATTATGTGTAGTGCAACCTCCTATTTAGCTGTATTAGTTAAGTGATTCTCTTTGGATGATGGGATTATGCGGGATCCTTATTTTCATTGCATTTCTCGGTTTTCTGATTTCTGCGCGTGTGGACATGACACACTAACATCTTCAGAGAAAAAGAAAAATGTACAAAAAGGTTTAGTTCCCCACCGCCCCCAAGGTAAGGCTGGAGTCCTGTCTAGAAGAGTCAGCAGCTGCCCAGGCCACCCACGCTCTGAACATCCTGTGAATTGGGCGCGTGGGGTTCAGGCTGCGGACTGCTCGGCTCTAGGCGCCCCCCTCGCGCACCCACACTCCGCGGTTCATTTTCATTGCGTAGGCGTGAGAACAGCCTTGCATGGGGTGAGGAGGTGGGGCATACACTTTTGGGCTCAGGCACCAGGCAGACTGAGTTTAGGAGCCAGCTATGCAGGGGAGGGCTGGGAAGGGCCAGGTGCCAAGCACCCAGAAACAGGAGTCCCCTTCATCGGGTGAGAAGTGGAGTCTCAGGGTAGTCCTCCCACTAGCTACAGGGGGAGCCACAGCTTCCTGCTTGTTTGTTGCCGCATGTCACTGAGAGAGCGCCTGGGATCCTTGATCGAATAATCCTGCTTCTCTCTCCACACTTTTAAACAGCTGTATGGTAGCATCCTTTGTTTAAACGGGAAATGTTTATCTCCCAAGTGTAGATCGTTCAGAAAATGCTGAGATATAGGAATAATATGATTGTCCGATCAAACCTCCTCAAATAGATCTTCTTTAGTAGTCTTTCAGGCATTCAAAATTCATATACTATTTCATATTACTTTTCTTTCTAGGCCTCGGATTACTAAAGATTTCTAAGCTATTTTTATAAATTGTGCTGCTTCACCTCAGCTCAACACAGACTAGTTTCCACCTCTAGCCACAGGAGGGCGCACAAATACATTAATCAAGTGAAGTTTGGTTATAAAATGTTAGTAATATCGTTACTTGGGTTGAGGAAAGACCCACGGGCAGTGTTGTACTCCTATTAGTATAGAACAGCACTGTCCAGTGGAACCTTCTGAGATGCTGGAAATGTCCTGTACCTGTGTTGTCCAGCGCATAGCCACTAGGCACACGTGGATATCAAACCCTTGAGATGTGGCTGATGTGAATGAAGAAATGAATTTTTAATTTTAGTTAATTTAATTGGACACTTGTGGCTAGTGGCTACCATATTGGAATGTGAAAATCTAGAGTGTTAGACTCTATTGGAATATTGGTTTTTCTGAATGGCTTTATAAAGTTGTCACTTAAATGACTTCAAATCACCAATAAATTAAGAAGTGAAGGAAACTAACATTGATGTTTCCACAAGTGTCACCTTCCTATGTCAGGCATACTTATGTTCCCATCTCATTTAACTTTCACTATGTACTTGGGAGACGGATATTAGTATGCTCATGTTATGAATGAAGAAGCAGACTCAAGAGAGATGAAATAACTATCCCAAAGTCAGCAAGATAGTCATTGAGCCAGATAAACTCACGTAACATTTATTGAGAACCAACAAAATGCCAATATACATATCAGCTAGGTGAAACCAATGCTTGATACAGGGACATTTTTAGCAGATGGTGTCATTCTGTCATACACAATATTTTTTGATTTATCTGAGGATAATTTGTATATTTTAGTGCATCATATTTTTAGAGGTGAAAAGAACTTACAGACTAACCCTTATCACCATCTCTGATGTATAAGATTGTTAATCACCATGAGGTCTGATCTAGGCAAGGGGATAATTAGGTTGCACTTCCAACTCTGTCACTGACTAGGCCTAGGCTCTTAAGTAGATACTTTGATTTTCCAATGCTATCATTTCCTCACTTCTCAAACAATGCGTTTAGCCTAAAAGATCTTCAAGGGCTATTTCATATTTCACTGATGCTTAGATTAACTCTTTTTTCCTCCAAATTTTAACATCTCTGAACTCTGGTTTCATCTGATGGTCAATAGCATATTATAGTATAGTGGGCAGCATTTTTCCTTAGTTTTGTTTGTTAAATAATGGTATATCTTATAATCATAGCACCTTAGACTAGATGAAACATGGTCTGTGTAATTTGAGAATATCAGTGAAAATCTTTATATTTATTTTAGCACATGTCTTGAGCTTCCTCCAGAAGCAAAGACAAATGATGTTTTATTCTGATTTTTTTTTTTTTTTGAGACGGAGCCTCAAGCTATCCCCCTGGGTAGAGTGCCATGGCATCACAGCTCATAGCAACCTCCAACTCCTGGGCTCAAGCGAGTCTCCTGCCTCCGCTTCCCAGGTAGCTGGGACCACAGGCGCCTGCCACAGCGCCCGGCCATTTTTTGGTTGCAGCCATCATTGTTGTTTGGCAGGCCCGGGCTGGAGATTCGAACCCGCCACCTTAGGTGTACCTGGCTGGCGCCTTAGCCAATTGAGCCACAGGCGCCGAGCCTTTATTCTGATTTTATATCCAGTTTAGAATATTAAATTGCACATGCCACACTCAGTGCTTCCCTGAGTGGCCAAGATATGGCATATAACATACAAACTCAAAAATGCCCACTGTAATACTCCTCTCTGTAGCACTGAAGGTCAGCAAGATTCGGCGTAGGCAAAGTTGAAGGGTGAGTACAGTTTTGTTTGTTTTGAGAGTTTCCCATCCTTTTTCTTTATTTCTCTTCTTTGGTACTCAGAGCTTCTAAGCAACTTTTCCTCTGTGATGCCTTGCACCTTTTCTTTCCTCCCTAACCCCCATCTTTATCAGTCTTACTTGAGAGTAAATTCATTTCAGGGATTTTTTTCTCATGAAGATTTATGACCAAGGAAATTACTCGGTACCAGTGGTGTTTGGTATATTTTTAACAATCGGCTCTCTGAAGCAGTGAGGGAAGGCCTGATTTGTGGCATCTGCCAATTTCCATGGTACAAATACTCACAGTGGCTGATTTCAAGCTACCATGATATGATGTTAATTACTTCCTAAAATTGCTGAAAATTTCAAAGTTAGCTCTCAGAACTCAATATGACTCTGCTTCAGTGCACCACTGCTTGGTACAGGTCTGATTATTTCATTCTTCTGTCAGAATCGTGTGATGGTTCTTGACTGCCCCTGGGATTAAGTCCAACTTTTCCAGTTTGACTTTTTTTTTTTTTGCAACATAGTCTCATTTCGTCACCCTCAGTAGAGGGCTGTGGCATCACAGCTCACAGCAACCTCCAACTCTTGGGCTTAAGCGATTCTCTTGCCTCAGCCTCCCAAGTAGCTGGGACTATAGGCACCTGCCACAACGCCTGGCTATTTTTGTTGTTGTTGTTGTTGTTGTTGTTGTAGTTGTCGCTGTTTGGCAGGCCCTGGCTGGGTTTGAACCTGGCAGCCCTGGTATATGTGAACGAAGCCCTAGCCGCTGAGCTACAGGCGCCGAGCCTCCAGTTTGATTTTTAAGAGCAGGGAATGATCCCAAGTCTCATGGATGATGAAGTATACATAGTTTGGGGGCCTTAAGAACAATAATACAAACTTAATATTAAAACATCAGATAAAAAATGAATAATTATTTGGAATGAGAAAATAAATCATAATAGATTACAAATGTTAAAAAGCTGACAAATATAAGAAGCATCACAAAATCTGGGAAAATCATGTAATATGATTGGGAGAATATTCCACAGACTTGCTCCTAGCTCTGTGCATTTTAAACCTTGGTTTTTGTCCACTACCCACAGGGAACTAACACATAGTCCCAGAGGCTGGGGAGGTGAGGCTCAGCAGTGAGCTCTTGGCTCTGTTCAGGCAGGAGGGGAGCAGAGCAGGGGCCCAGAAGTTGGCAAGGCTCAGTGAGCTGTTCTCCCTCTGAGAACAATTTCGACTTTATTTATTTATTTATTTATTTTTGAGACAGAGCCTTACGCTGTCCCCCTGGGTAGAGTGCTGTGGCATCACAGCTCACAGCAACCTCCAACTCCTGGGCTTCAAGTGAGTCTTCTGCCTCAGCCTCCCAAGTAGCTGGGACCACAGGCGCCTGCCGCAACACCTGGCTATTTTTTGGTTGCAGCTGTCATTGTTGTTTGGTGGGCCCGGGCTGGATTTGAACCTGCCACCTTGGGTGTACGTGGCTGGCGCCTTAGCCACTTGAGCCACAGGTGCCAAGCCAGCAATTTTGACTTTAAAGGATACTTGGTTTCTATGTTGAAACACACTGATGGGGCCAAGGGCAGACTTAGGCGACCCAGTTAGGAGGCCTTCACAAATCACCCTGACTAGCACTCTGCTGCAAGCACCAGGGGTGTTTTGCCCAGTGTACCCCACCCCCTCCTGCTTGCTTTGTGTTTGTCATTTTGCTCCCTGTCCACAGGCCTTGCTCTTCTTCTTCCTCTTTCCTTATCATTGATACTAAATTTGATGTCATAGCCCAGCACAGTGGCTCACACCTCTAATCCTAGCACTCTGGGAGGCCGAGGCAGCTGGATCCTCTGAGCTCACAAGTTTGAGACCAGCCTGAGCAAGAGTGAGACCCCTTCTCTAAAAATAGCTGAATGTTGTGGTGGGTGCCTGTAGTCCCAGCTACTCAGGAGGCTGAGGCAGAGGGATCTCTAGCCCAAGGTTTTGAGGTTGCTGTGAGCTGTGATGCCATAGCTCTCTACCAAGGGTGACAGAGTGAGACTCTGTCTCAGAAAAAAAAAATGAAGTGAAATAAATTTCTGATGTTGTAATTTGATTTAAGGTCTCTTTTTAAAAATTTGATGGCATAATTTTGTTTTTGCAATATTTCCTGCTAAACCCGATAACAGATGGCAGGTAAATGGCTTTCAGAAAGGGATACTAATATCTCCCTATAAGGACCTGGCCTAGTGTTTACGTCCCTAAGTGTCCCACTCATGTCAGTCTAGCCACAGTCCTGCAGGTCTCTGCAAATGTCATCACAAAGGGAAATAAGTAACTTTATAGTGGAAACCTGGCAGACACCAGACACTGTCTCAACTAAGTGATCAAAGCAAACATTACCAGTAACGGGACAAGCTGATTTCATGAAACTTCTGATGTGGTTCCCTGAGAGGAACACTCAATCTCTTATGTGGTATCCCCATCAAAACATGCACAACTCACCCAGGCGAGGTGGCTCATGTCTCTAATCCTAGCACTCTGGGAGGCCAAGGCAGGTGGATCGCCTGAGCTCAGGAGTTCGAGACCAGCCTGAGCAAGAACAAGACCCATCCCTACTAAAAATGGAAAAACTAGCTGGGTGTTGTGGTGAGCACCTGGAAGGTGCTCAGGAAGGCTGAGGCAAGAGGAACACTTGAGCCCAGGAGTTTGAGATTGCTGTGAGGTATGATGCCATGGCACTCTACCCAGGGCCACGGAGTGAGACTCTGTCTCAAACAAACAAACAAACAAACAAACAAACAAAACAATGGGTGGCTCCTGTGGCTCAGTGGGTAGGGTGCTGGCCCCATATACCGAGGGTGGCAGGTTCAAACTCGGCCCTGGCCAAACTGCAACCAAAAAATAGCTGAGCACTGTGGCGGGTGCCTGTAATCCCAGCTACTCTGGAGGCTGAGACTAGAGAATCACCTAAGCCCAAGAGCTGGAGGTTGCTGTGAGCTGTGATACCATGGCACTCTACCGAGGGCGACAAAGTAAGACTCTGTAAAAAGAAAAAAAAAAGCATGATTCCATCTACTTACGAGAAAACATCACATAGACCCAGACTGAAGGGCCCTCTACAACACAACTGGCCTCTACTCTCCACGACTGTCAAAGTGAAAAAGGCAAAGAAGGCCAAGAAACTGTTTCAGAGGAAAGGAGGTTGAAGCAACATGGCCTGTTAAATGCCATCTGCACTCCTGGACTGGGAAAAGAGTGTTAGAAAGGACATTATTGATACAATTTGAAAATATGAACTATGAGATGTGGAATGGACATTAGTATTATATCACCATTAAATTTCTTAATTCTTATGATTGAACTGTGGTTATGGAAGAGGATGTTCTTGTTTTGGGGAAGCACACTCTAAAAGGGTATGATAAAACTTACTCTTTTATGGATCAAAATCAAAACTACCTATAGCTCTCTACGTTCATCTGCCTATATATGGGAAGAGTGATAAAGCAAATGTGGTAAAATGTTACCAATTGATGAGTTCGGGTAAAGAGGGTATATGGAAATTCTTTGTACTGTTCTTACAAGTTTTCTGTTTTGATTTCACAATAAAATCTTTTTTAAAAAGGTGGCTACAATTTTAGAAGGGACTGGAGATTGGAATCATTCTTTATAGCAGACATCTCCTTTGCTTTTGAAATAAACATGAGTGTTATCAAATAATAATCTTTCTGCAACAACAGGGGGAGGATAAATAATTAACTTTTTGATAGCTTTGAACTTGCAGTTTTCATTTGCATCTTAAGTCCACTAGTTCTGTTGGGGTGGGCAATTAACAAGGTACAAACAGTTACAAGTTCAAATGATTAACCAACCTGTTTATCTGTAATTGCTTGAACAGACAGAAATGCACAAGGAAAAATTACCTTATCCAAGAATAGCATGCTATTAATACACAAAGTACCTCCATATACAGACCTGTGTTTATGGTTTTTTCTAGCACTAGAATTTAGCATAGGACTTTGGATACAATAATAATCAGTTATCAACCTTTGTTGCACATTGGAATCCCTTGAGGAATTTTTTAAAGTATTATTTTATACTTTTATTGTAAAACATTCAAAATGTACAAGAAAAGAAAGTAATATATAAACATATAGGTACTCCCAACTAAATTAAAAATATTAGCATTTTCCAAATATCTTTATATACGAATTCTATCATGTTTGGAGAATATACTTTTCTCTCAATTATTTTACATTTGCTAAGGTTTATTTATTTGTACCACAGAATATAGTCTATCTTGGTGAACGTTCCAGGTGTACTTGAAAAGCGTGTGCATCATTGTCAGGTAAAGTGTTCTATATAAATATCATTCAGGACAAGTCAGTTGATAGTGTCGTTCCAGTCTTTTATGTAAAATCCCGCTTGCTGATTTTATGTCTGTTTTTTCTGTTGATTACTGAGAGAAGTATGTTGACATCCCCCACTGTAATTGTAGATTTACTATTTCTCCCTTCAGATCTCCCAGTATTTGCTCCACACATGTTGAAACTGTGTTGTTAGGTGCCTACACACTGCAGATTATGTCTTCTTTCTCTGGAGGAATTTAAAAAATGCTGATGCTTAGCTTTTCTCCCCCCAAACACTAATCTAATTGGGCTGCAGTGCAGCATGAGATTTTTTTAAAGCCCCCCAGGTGATTCTAACATGTGGCCAAAGAGAAGAACTGATGTAGAATCCTTTTCTTTTTTTGATAATTGTAGTAGCATCTTAAGAGGTGTCACTGAGCAGGGATGATTCAGCCTGAGAAGGCAGCATTTTGGGAACATGACACAATCAGCAGAGATCATCTCTCCTTCCTCTGAAATCCTGTAGACTTCTCTATTTTTGGCACTTTTTGGCCGGGGCCAGGTTTGAACCCACAACTTCTGGTATATAGGGCTGGCGCCCTACTCCTTTGAGCCACAGGCGCCGCCCTGGGCACTTATTTTTTATGTGGAATTAAAAGTTTTTATATTCATATCTTCCCTCTTACTTTGAACTCCTGGAAGGCCAGAGACTTTTTTTTTTTTTGCCTTTTGTAGTGTACATGGTAGGTGTTGACATACATGCTGAAGAAATGCTAAAATGTTCAGAATCCTGTATGTTCTTATCCAATGAAACTATATAAGTAGAAAAAAGATGGGAAGAAACAAGACAAAATGTTAACAGTGATTACTTCTGGAGCATATCATTATGGGTGTTTTTCTTCTTTTCTATATTTTACATGATATGCATTAATTTAAAAGCTATTCAGAATAGACGCTAAACACATCATATATGCTTCAATCAATGAATTCATCATGATTACTTAAAAAACACTTAAAAATTTATTAGTTATCGTTGGTGAATGTTAGATAACCAAATGGTTATTTTTAAAGTAGCAAATAAATGAGAGAATTAATCACTTAATAGGCAGCTTTCCTCAGTGAACTGTACCTTGGGATACTGCATTTGGTCTATCCATTCTCTGGTTGGTGAACATTTGAGTTGTTTCCAATCTTTGGCTATTACGAATAATGTTTCTTATAAACATTTAAATGAGAGTCTTGGTGTGGACATGTTTTAATTTCTCTTGGGTACATACTTAGGAGTGGAATTGCTGGGTCATATAATTTATGTTTAACTTTTCACATAAATTGCCAATATCTTTTCCGAAGCAACCACGCCATATTTTCCTTCCTTTGGGACACAACTGCTCAGCCAAGGTGTGGGAAGCAGCTAGCAAGGAGCAAATCTCTTTTTCCTTTCCCAGACTTACAGTCTCTATCTAGCTCCCCCTACTGGCAGAGCCTAGCAGGGAGCCCCTGGCAAAGCAGAACTGTTTGCAGAGCTCTAACTCTGGCGTCATCAGCCAGAATGTAGAAGATGAGGTTGGAACTGGGAGACAGTACTTTACTGTTTGGTACAAAACAAGGTAATATTTTCCTCCATTTACCATAAATTATTTCAATTTATGTAATCCTAACTTCTCTTATTAGCTGTGTATTTTTAAATGAGTTAAGTTTTCTACTTTTTGTTTACCCATCTGTAATAAAATAGCAATAATCCTGTACCTATTTCATCATGTTATAATTTGCAAGTTTCATACAGATTCTCTAAGAAACACAAAAATTCTGTGCCTTTATCTTTGGAAGTTCTTTTACAAATTTCCCTCTTTTCCCCTTTTCTGTTATTAATTTTTAATTTGTCATTGTGTCATTCTAGGTCACATTCTTTTCATAAAGAAACATCTTGTGTTTACTTTATCCAGAGTCAAGAAGACTAAGCCCATCTCAAATTTTGCATGTCCACAATTGAGTTTTCGATTCCTATGCACAGCCTTTACATTATTCCCTGCTCAGTTGCCCTTATCTCAGTAAGAGACAGTTATCAACTAACTAATTACTCATCCAGAAACCCCGGAGTCCTTTTTGATTTTACTTTCTACATTGACTCTGTTAGCAATTTTATTTTGTAATGTTTATTTTTAAAGTGATTACACATTTTGTAAGTTATCAGTCATCTGATAAGTGCCTGATTCATCTTAGTCCTTCAGAATAATTTCTTTAAATTTAAATCACAAATGGCAGTACAGCTTATCTTATCTTTTCTTTCTGGAATACACTTTACATATCATTTTGCCATTTTGACCTAGGGATATTTCATGATTGTTTTTATTGTTAAAGAAACCAATGAGGTTATTACTATTTGGTAAAGATGGATTTTTAAAAAACAATTTAGATCCTTCTAATTCTTTCTGTCTTTATGGCCATCAGCCTAGTCTCAACCATTATCTTTCACCTGACTAAAGCCATAACCTCCCACTTGGTCTTCCCACCACCATCCATGACCATTCCAATCCATTTCTCACAAAACATCAAGGGATATTTTATTAATTCTCTTCCCTTCATTAACTCTTTAACTTTTTTTCCCATTGTACCTTGGATGAAATCCCAACTCAATACCATAAAGGTCTCTAAGGTCTTATATGATTCACCACCTGCTCAATCACAGGCACATTTCATATCAAACTTCCTCTTGTTCACTGTGCACCAAGAACATTTCAGTCTTCTTTCAGTTCACTGAACTTGCCCAATTTTTGTTTCACTTCAGAGCTTTTAAACTTATTGTTCTCTTTCAGCCTCTCCACACCCTCAACCCCACCCCTCCTTCTCTTCCTTTGAGTGTCAACTTAAATATCATTTTCCCAGTGAGACTTTTGTCAACCACCCAATCCAAGTTGGCCACCGTCCCTATTACTTTCTAGGTTAATATAACACTCTGCTTTCTTCCTAGTGCTTATCATGCTGCATGCATTTTCTCTTTATTTGTTCATTTACTTTGGTCAGTATCCCTGGCTAGAATGTAGAATGTATTTTGGGTGCCAAAATACTAGAACCATTTATGTCTTTCTATTTTTTGAGTCAGAGTTTCGCTTTGTCATCCTTAGTAGAGTGCTGTGGCATCATAGCTCACAGCAACCTCAAACTCCTGGGTTCAAGTGATCCTCTTGCCTCAATCTCCCAAGTAGCTGGGACTACAGGAACCCACCATAAGGCCCAACTATTTTTACAGATGAGGTCTTGCTCTTGCTCAGGTTGGTCTTGAACTGATGAGCTCAGACAATCTATCTGCCTCAGCCTCCCAGAGTGCTAGGATTATAAGCATGTATTTGTGTCTTACTCACTGTCCTATAACTAAGACATGGCATGGTGCCTGTCTTGTAGCAAATACTCAAGGTTTATTGAATGATCAAACCAAAGGAAAGCTTTTTCCACTATCAGGTAGGCTGGAAATTGAGCAGGGAGAACAAGAGAGACAGATTCAGGTGGCCAGGAAATGGTTAGACTGCTCTTCCTGTCTAGGTACGAGCAAGGCCCAAGTCCTACAGGTGGGGAATGGGTTGGCTTGGGCTCATGTGCTTATAGTTCCTCAGAGGTGGGATGAATTATAAAGGTGTGAATGGAGGCCAACCAGAGTCACTTATGCAAGTTTCTTTCTCTACCAAATGAATAAAAGGAAAAAGGTTGCTACCATCTTTAGAAGACATGGAACATAGGCTCAAGAAAAGTATGAATGGAATTGGTAGAGTACTTTGCAGACTACTGTGGCAATGCAGGTGAGAGAGACTGTGCTTTGGATGGGGTAGTAGCTGTAGTAATGTGGGAAGTGGTTGTATTTGAGTTATACCAGAAAGATCTTGCAATGATGTTATATCATTCTTGCTACTTCATTTGATTTTTGTTCTATAAACCGAGGACCCTTATCCACTCTGCCCCTGTAGTCTACTTATATTCTCCAATGTTAATATATCTGTGGGACTCTTGAGCAAATTTCTTTCTTTCTTTCTTTTTGAGACAGAGTCTCACTATGTTGCCCTCAGTAGAGTGCCGTGGCATCTCAGCTCACAGCAACCTCAAACTCTTGAGCTTAAGCAATTCTCTTACCTCAGCCTCCCAAGTAGCTGGGACTACAGGCACCTGCCACAGTGCCTGGTTATTTTATTTATTTTATTTTTAATTTTTGCAGTTTTTGGCCAGGGCTGGGTTTGAACCCGCCACCTCCAGCATATGGGGCCGGCACCCTACTCCTTTGAGCCATAGGCGCTGCCCACCAGGTTATTTTTTTATTGCAGTTGTCATTGTTGTTTAGCAGGCCTAGGCTGGGTTCGAACCACATACCCGTGGTGTATGTGGCCAGCGCCCTACCCACTGAGTTATGGGCACTGCCCTTGAGCAAGTTTCTTAAAACCTCTAAGGCTTGGGGTATTCATCTGTAAATTAGAATAATGTTGTGGGGTGGATTTCCTGGTAATACTAAGAGGCAGCTTGTGTGGAGTTTAGCTCTTCCACCAATAATCTTTATGTTGGTAGGCTCATTCTTAGATATGGACAACTCATATTTTCTCAATATTTGAAAATAGCTATGAAAACACAGATTCAAACAGATAGCTATTTCTAGACACTTCCTATATGAAATTCAAAAGCTATTGTGTGGATTATATGAAAAAAGTTATTTTAAGAAATCAACTAGCATGGCTCGGCGCCTGTGGCTCAATCGGCTAAGGCGCCAGCCACATACACGTAAGGTGGCGGGTTCGAATCCCCAGCCTGGGCCCACCAAACAACAATGATGGCTGCAACCAAAAAATGGCCGGGCGTTGTGGCGGGCGCCTGTGGTCCCAGCTACTTGGGAGGTGGAGGCAGGAGACTCGCTTGAGCCCAGGAGTT
>CAUYQV010060263.1:0-34697 GCA_963574575.1 Galagoides demidoff
CACTAACTTCCAATTCAGTTTTTGGCAGAAATATTTCTGAAGATGAAAGTTATGTGCCTTCATCCTTACTGCAAAGGAGGCTGGGAAGACAGATGTTGGACTCTTATGATGAGATTTAGGAAAATACCCTAAATAGCAGAAAAATGTTCAAACATGTTTGATCATTGGAAAGAATGACAGACATCTACTGTTACTTATGTTACTTACAAATAGTTCCTCAGTAATACAGCCTCTGGGTTGAATTGTACCTCTCAGAAAGGTACAGTAAGGTCCTAACCTGGGTACACTCTGAATATAACTGTACTTAGAAACAGAATCTTTGCAGATGTAATCAAGTTAAGATGAGGTCTTAGTGAATTAGCGTGGGCCCTTGGTTCAGTATGACTCCATGAGAATCAGAAAGATATTGGACATAGACATGATGGACACACCAGCCACCAGCAAGAAGACCACATGGAGATGAAGGCAGAGATTGCAGTGATGCATGTACACACCAACAAACGGCAAGGATCGCTGGGAACCCCGGAAGCTCTGACAGACAGGGATGGATCAGCATGGCCTTGACAGCAGTCCGAATTCAGGTTTCTGGCTTCTGGAAATGTGAAGGAATAAATAACATTGTTTTACGTCACTGAGTTTGTGAGTAATTTTTTTGACAGTTGCAGGAAATCAATATACAACTTCCTTCAGGATGTGACTTCCAAGCAAATCTATGGAGCAGTGACTGGAAGAGACTCGGAGACAATTTGGTGGGCAGAATGTTTATGAGAGAGACCATCAGACCTACATTTGTTGAAGGAGGAGGCAGGATCAGGATTCAGCAGAAGGAGAAATGAAGCTGAGAAGTAGGCATGAGCTGACCGCATAGGGAGCTCAGGAGCTAACATGGTCCCCAGATGCTCCACCTCAGTCAGTCCTTGGCTGGGAGCCTCTCTCAGAAGGGCGTGGCTTTGGGAAAGGTGGCTGAGGACTTTCTTGGAGGGGCACACAGATGAAGCTCTGTGTAAACAGAGATATCAAATTCATCCTGAGAGGGATTGGAGCGGCGCTTCTTTGTGTCGCCACAGGACTCATCAATTAGATTAAGGAAGCTTGAAATGAAGACAAAAGGCCAGACGAAGGTGACAGCATGCATGAAATCGCTAAGGAAGAATGGCAATTCAACTGGTTTGGGGAATGAAAGAAAAGGTGGTACAGATGGCATAAAGGGAGAGTGACTCCAGGTAAAACCGGTCAGAGAGCAGAGGTCAGATTATAGGAAGCCTGGCCATATTGTACATTTATTTTAAGAATAACAAGAAGGTAGTTAGATGGTGTTTAGAATAGTGGAGTAGTGTCACAGGGGAGGTTCAGGGTTTCACTTGTCTCCCAGAAAGAGACAAAAGTCCTTAGGTGGGACTTGTGTGTTGTTGGTGGAGATAAATGGACACGCCTGAGAGCTTTCTAGGAAGTGACTGAGTCTACACAGACGGAGAAGCAGAGATATAAAAGATAACTTTGAATTTCTTGCTGATATATAGAAGGTTTTTTTTTTTTTTTTTTTGAGACAGAATCTCACTATGTTGCCCTGGGTAGAGTGAGGTGGCATCACAGCTCATAGCAACCTCAAACTCTTGGCCTTAAGTGATTCTCTTGCTTCAGCCTCCCAAGTAGCTGGGACTAAAATGCCCAGCTATTTTTCTTTTGTTGTTGTTGGCATTGTTGGGTAGTTGGCCCAGGTTGGGTTTGAACCCGCCAACTTTGGTGTATGTGGCTGGCACCGTAATCATTGTGCTACGGGCACTAAGCCATGTGGAAACTTTTGAGGAAATACAGTTTATCACAGCCAAAGCAGGAGTTTGATTTGGGGCATGGAGCAATTGAGATGGTGGGAGGTGTCAATGAGAGTACAAGAAGCTATGAATCAGATGTGTGCGTGTGTGAAACTGCGATGAGACATCTGTCCTGGAGATAGAATATGAGAGATCATAACTGAATCCTTGGGTGAATGAAGGGCACTTAGAAAGACAGGGTCTGAGGAGGGAAAAACTGGGCAGTGGAAACTCTGATGTTTAAAGAATAGGGAGAGAATGGTAAACAGAAAGGGCCTGTGAGGTAACACAGCCTTTGGTGGACATCTTTCTATATGTGTTAGAGATAGTATTTTATATTTATTTTTGAAAGTTCAGTATCAACAGAAGAAACATACACTCTCTGACTTCTTCCTGACCCAGAAGAAAGAATTGTCTGAAACAAGAAATATGGAGGCTGAGGCAAGAGAATCACCTAAGCCCGTGAGCTGTGTGACACCACGGTACTCTACCAAGGGCCACAAAGTAAGACTGTCTCTACAAAAAAAAAAAAAAAAAAAAGAAAAGAAATCTGGATACGGTGGTGCCTGTGGTTCAAAGGAGTAGGGTGCGGGTCCCATATGCCAGAGGTGGCGGGTTCAAACCCCGCCCCAGCCAAAAACTGCAAAAAAAAAAAAAAAAAAAGTATGGATAACTGTGTTAAGATGAGGAAGTTCTCTCCCAATCTGTACACTAACAGAATTTAGACAATAGCTAGCATTTTCTAACAGTCATAGAGATAGACTGACAAAAATAAGAAAACATTTTTAAGTTTCCTACCATCAGAGGATTCATGTAATTAGAGTCTGAGGAACCCAAATGGGTATAGATGTACACACACACTGACAGATCATTTTATTATTTTAATATATATTTTAAAAAGTTAATAGGTGTGTGGGGAAAAGATTTAATTCCCTTCTCACCCCCACATCTCACCAGAAGATATTTGTAGTGAGATTTTAAGCATAGACCCTGCTGGAAGGTGAAGGGTTAAATTATGAAATTACGTTTAATATTAGTTCTTTGTACGAGGACATCCAGAATTGTCTTGAGTTGCAGCATTAGAAGGGCTGATTAGGTGACTTCATGTGGCATAAACATATGGGCCAAGCAAGTCTTTCTAGAGTAAAACAAATTATGCCCAGGAGAAATACTTGCATGTCTAACAGTGGGTTATCATGATGGGATACGGTATTTATCTTTACACAAAGCAACATACATCACCAGACATTTTTGGTTTTGAAAATTCTTCTCATATAATTGCTTTCGTTTCAAAAATAGTAACTGGCAATACTGTTTCCCCTGTACTAGCTATGTGAGCCCTGTCCCTCAGTTTCCTGAGGTTATGATGATGCCTAATTCCTACAGTTGTTAATGGAAATTGAAAGATAATACACATGCAAAGTGGTTAGCATGCTGCCTGGTGCCTGCTAAGGATAATTGTATATTATGGAGCATTATTGTTATAACTACAGTCACTACAAAGCTTACTCAATGTCCAAGAAATAATATTAAAGGACTTAAGGGATTTTACCCAGAAGGAGGGTAAAATCAAAAGGGGTTGAACAGTTAACTGACAGAAAAAAGTTGTCGGATTTTACTCTAAGTCTCAATTGCAAAACATACTGGTTACATGCATAAGATTATATGTAAAACGTGATTGGGACATTGTTTATAATATTAAGAGATCAAAACACTTTAATGTGTTTTTAATGTGTATTAAAAACAACTGGAATACTTATTTGAAGAAGAATGATCTTTAAAATTATGCTATCAATACATTTTACTGAAAACTATGGCACTATTGGAAGGTGATTTGTTTGTACACATATGGAAAAACTCCCAAAATGTATTCGGAAAGAAAGAAAAAGGAAATTAGATAATTCTATTTATAATGTGGTTAAAGTCTTGTTAAAAAAAATGTGTACATTGGATACTTTTTCTTCCATTCTTGACATACTTTGCTAAGAAGAAAATTTTCCAGCTGATCCATGTAAATATGAAGGAGGTAAAGTCTCCATCTTTTTTATGGCTGCATAGTATTTCATGGTGTACATATACCACAATTTATTGATCCATTTGTGGATCAATGGGTACTTGGGCTTCTTCCATGACCTAGCAATTATGAATTGGGCTGCAATAAACATTCTGATACTAATATCTTTGTTGTAATGTGAGTTTTGTTCTTCTGGATATAGCCTAAGAATATTGTGAGGGGGGAGGGAGAGGGGAGGTGAGGAGGGTGGATGGGTGGAGGGAGGGTGATTCGAGGGATCACTTCTATGGTTTATCTTACAAGGATACAAGTGAATCTTTCTAAAATTAGAATATAAACATCTTAACACAATAACTAAGAAAATGGCATGAAGGCTATGTTAACCAGTTTTATGAAAATATTTCAAATCGGTTATGAAAACACCACACTGTACCCCATGATTGCATTAATGTACACAGTTATCATTTAATAAAAAAAAAATGTGTGTGGGGAGGGAGGGAGTTTTGTGTGTAAATGACTAGATAAGTGATTAAAAGATATACTTCAAATTGTAAACAAGGAATATCTCTGGGGAAGAGGGTGGGGGTCAGAGGTGAAGAGGGAGCATACAGGGGGATTATGTGCTCACTAGTGTTTTATAATAGTGAAGGACTGGAAACAATGCAATCAACAATAGCAGATGGAGGAAATTGTGATACATTTAAGCGATAAGATGATGTGAAACATTTAAACATTAAACATTTAAAATGCTGTGGAAGGAAATATATTGATGTACCAAGAGATAGATAGTATTTTTCAAAAAATATGGGTTACAAAATTATATGTAGTATATGACACCATGTTGTATTTAAAATCTGGGAGAATATTCACCATGTATTTTTATAAGTCTAGTCAGGAAAATAATGGAATAAATTATGAATGTTATGGAATGTGTCCTAGCAGATATTAAAATGTATAATTAAATTAATTTATACATCTTTTAAGAGCTCACCTGTGGAAATCACCAGTATATAATGAAACCAAAGGTTTTATTTTGTTTCCTTTTTTTTAATTTTCATAAAGAAAACATTATCTTATTTTTGTACAATTATTATAATTATTCTATAATTAACAATATATGTATAAATTGATACTGAAAAAAAATCTCAAGCAAAGTAACTCAAAATAAGTTTTGACAAGTTGTCTTATATCTCACAGTATTCACATACTTGGAAAAATTAAGCATAAAGTTTAGTTCATTTCTGTGTATTTAAAAGTTACCCGACTAGAGTAGGGTGTATACTTTCCTTTCAATGCTTTTTTCCTCTCCTTCCTTCCTTCTTCCCTTCCCTTCCCTTTTTCCTTCCTTCCTTCCTCCCTTCTTCCCTTCCTCCCTTCCTTCCCTTTCTTTCTTCTTCCTTTCCTTTCCCCTTTTCCCTCCCACCTTCTCCTTTCCCTTCCCTTCCTTTCCTTCCTTCATCTTTTGGTTTTCCTTTTCCCTTCCCTTCTTTTCCCTTCTCTACCCTTCCCTTCCCTTCCCTTCCCTTCTCATCCCTTCCCTTCCTTTTCTTTCCCTTCTTTCCTTTCCTTTCCTTCTAGGAGTAAATAAAAATAATAAGGGTGAGACATTATGTCCAGAGCTTGCCCATTTATAATAGTCTACTACCCAGGACAGCAATTCTCAGACTTCAAAGTTTACCAGAATTATGGGGTGTGGGAGGAGAGAGGCTTACTGAAACAGTGTGTTGGACCCCACACCTAGAGTTTCTGATTGAGTCTGGTAAGGGTCCTAAAATTATCCATTTTTAAGTTCCCAGTTACTCCTGATACTGGTGGTCTAGGAACCATTTTCAGAACCACTGTATTTAGGCATAATCACACATGTATTTTCTCTGACTTGGGGAAGCCAGCACCGCACTGTCAACAACTGACAGGCTCTGCCCCCTTTGGGAGCATCCTGTGGGGCTCCCCAAACTGTGACTCACCTTCTGGTAACTTCCTCCTCTCTACTTCCTGGGACAAAGGATACTTGGGTAATGGAGAAATGGAATCTTTCTTTTTCTTTCTGTGAGTGAGTTCTGCAAGATTTACATGTATCTTTAGATATTTTTGAGATTCTAATACCATAAGCACAAATATCTGAATTATATGTGATTTCACACAAGGCCCCTCTATAAAATGTACCAAACTAAATTCTCGTTTGGCTGCATGAATTTTTGTTACTGTTGGTTTTGCTTCTCTAATACTTCTGTGTTCATTGTTTGTTAGTTCCTGCACCACATTTAGATTTTTTAAAAAGGATTTTGGTGTCGTATTCATGTATGAGATTGGCTTATAATTTACTTTTCTTATACGATCTAGTTTTTCTGTTAAGGCTTATAATTTACTTTTCTTATACGATCTAGTTTTCTGTTAAAGCAATGAACCAAGGATACAGTCTTCCTAATTCTGTTCTCTAGAACAGTAGTATAAACTGTTTTGTTCCTTAAAAGTTTAGTGGAACTTTCTTCCATTAAAATCCTGCCTATAAAATAACCCCAATTTAATATGCTTTGAAAGGTACCTTTTTTGTTTCTGCTTTTTTCTTATATCTTGTTGGTTAGTTTTGTTTGAGATATTTTTATCTGCCAACAGTTTTGTTTCTCATAAAGCAAATTCTGTCAAATTATACATACACTGAAATCATAGAGCTAGATGTCAACAAACTTACACAGATCAAGGTTGACTGTTACTAGCATCCCACAAGCACCCCTGTATCTGCTCCTTGTAAGTGCCTCCAGTATCTTAACCTCCACCAATCTTTAAGTGAAAAGAAATAAGACTGGGTGGTGCCTGTGGCTCAAAGGAGTAGGACTCCATATGCTGGAGGTTGCCGGTTCAAACCCAGCCCCAGCCAAAAAAAAAAAAAAAAAAAAAAAAAGAAATAAAACTATTAAATAACAATCTGAAATAAAGCTTGCTCATTTGCTTGTCTAGCAAGAATAGCATCACTCAATCAAAATTCCAGTTTCTCCTTGTTTAGAAACTGAATGCTTTATACAGATCACAAAAGGAGGTCGTTTTTAAAATTAGGCAACTTTCTGAATTAGTTAGCTGATCAGTTTACAAGGTAGACAATTAATTTTCCTTGGCGAGTGGCCATTAGCCAGTTTCATCTCACTGCTAACTGAAAGCTTGGTTTCAACAAGTCTAGAATGGGTTGCATAGAATTCCAGGAAGCATTGGTTCGGCATATAAAATTGTGTGTCCATGCTTGAAGTTAAACAAGAATTTTTTTTTTACAACAATATAGCTTAGTTTTGAACTTTGAATAAGTAAAGTAATGCAATGTGTACTGTTTTGTATTTGGCTTATTTGGGTCAATATTAGACCCAATTAGAAACATTTATATTACTAAAGGAGGGATCATTCATTCATTCTCATTGTGGCATAGTATGTATTATAATTTATTTATACATTTTATTATTAATGGATATTTAGATTGTCAGCAATATTTACTTCTTACAGTGGTCTACTGTGAATTCCTTCTAGTATTTTTGTATGCATACATATATATGCCTACATACAGAAAAGTATAGACACCACACACATGCATTTGGGCATCTGTCTCAGAGTAGAATTGTTAAGTCACAGAGAATGCTTGTGGGAGATTTAGTGGATACCTCCGTGAAACCCTGGAACCAATTTACAATTCCACCAGCAGTGAATGTGACCCCAGTGGAGTCACATTCTGACCAGTCCTCAGTGTTGTCTGTCTTTTAATTTGAGTCTCCTTAATGAATGTGCAGTGGTACGTCACTGAGGTTTTAATTTACGTTTCCCTCATCACTAGTGAAATTTAAAATCATTCTATGTTTACTGACCGTGTGAATACCCTCTTGTGAATTTCTTCTTCTTCAATAATTTGTTCATTGTTTGAATGGTTTTTCCCTTTCCCCAAAAATGGTAGAAATATTTGTCATCTGCACATATCTCTCCTCAGTTTGAGGTCTTTATTCTTGTATTTATACAAATATCTTCTATTCTGTAGCTTGCCTTTTTACCCTTGTTTTGTTTTTTGCTTGTCTTTTTACCCTTTACACAGTGCCTTGTATTAAATAGAAATTCATAAGAAATTAGTTTTTGACAAACTTAAATGGCTTTGCATTAATTCAGATTTTCTCTTTCTTCATATATATATATGCACATACATGTATATATCTGTACGTGTGTGTGTATATATATATATATATATATATATAGATATTATTTACCTGGAAAAACTATCACTTTATTTTTAAATTTATTGGTATAAAATTGCTCTTACTTTATGATTAAAAAAAACAACACAAGACTGAGGGCTGGGCACAGTGGCTCACGCCTATAATCCTAGCACTCAGGGAGGCTGAGTAGGTGGATTGTCTGAACCACTGGTTTGAGACCAGCCTAAGCAAGTGAGAGACCCAATTTCTAAAAAATAGCAGGGCGTCGGGGCAGGCACCTGTAGTCCCAGCTACTGTGGAGGCTGAGATAAGAGAATTACTTGAGCTCAGCAGTTTGAGGTTGTTTTGAGCTATGATGCCATGGCACTCTACCATGGGTGACAAAGTGAGACTCTGTCTCCAAAGAAATAAATAAATAACGGTATTCAATTTATAGCCCTGGACCCTTTTCTTATGATAACACTGAACACTGGTTAATTATACCTATTTCTCTTTCTCAGTTTATACATATCGTTACTGTTTTGTCTATTTCCTTAATGAATTCAAATATTCCCATCATTGTTTCATGTTGATGAATCAAGACAGAGTTCATGCCGCATCACAAATTCATCTAAAACTTCTCTACGTTTTATCTAGAATGTGGAAGACTTGGCTGGGACAGTATGTTTATATGAGTCTAAAAACATCAGATGAAAGAATCCTGCAGGAAAACAGAATAAAGGATATTTAAATACCGAATAATAAGCCCTGGTTTTCATTTTAGTCTGCATACTGAATTTGAAGATGTTTTCTGAAATTCAGCCATTCTATTATATTTTTAATCAAGCTTTCCATCTCATAGATTTTATGTGCGGAGCTGAGAAGTATGCTAATGCACCCAGAACTGGTGCTGTGTGAAAAACTAACTATTACTTATGAAAGAGCTGAATAAACATGTTGAAGGAATTTAGGTCATGATTGCCACAATAATTTCAGCGTAGTCTAAGTAAAAGTGGTTGTGAAAGGCTTCAAAGTAAAGTTCTTTTTTGCTGCAGACATAAAGCTGCACAGGGTCCTTGGCTTCTAGTGGAGGTGTGTTTATCACTTAGGCTTGAAATGAAGGTTGCTTTTCCCACTGAAACCCACAGCAGAATAGAAACCCCTGCCTTTCACAGCAGGTTGGCTCCAGGTAAAGATTAAGAAAAAAGAGAGACAGCACTATACATAAAGAAAAACAGGGTGATTTCTGGAAAACATGCTAGTGGTGGCGGGCATTTCCAGCATAAGTTGAAAAAAGCGAGAAACTCTTTAAGTCTTTTAAATTATGAACAGAGACCCTTAGAGCTTAGCTCCCTCTCTCTCCACCCGTCTCCCCAAAGGAGAGAGAGCAGTGATTAAAGATTCAAAGTGTAAACTCTTAACAATGAGGAGAAAATAAGATATTTCGTAATAAGTATAAAGATCAGATACTAGGAAATGCCTGCTCCTCGTCTGATGGTATTGAAATAACAAAATGCTTGGATCCAGGAAAAGGTTCAGTAAATTAAGTAGAACCAGAGAAAGGGGTGAGGGGGTCCAGGGAGGATAGTCAGAGGGACCAGGTCAGGGGCACGACGTCAGTTACCTGCACCTGGCTAGGACAGGGTGAGAGCACACTGGGAGTGAGCCAGCATGCACTGTCCTGTACCCACAGCTGGCGCTGCTGTTTCCATAAGGCATTTCTGTCCTGCTAATCTCAAGCATGCCTCAATTGTCTCCTCAACTACATACTCGAGACTGCCATTTCCAATCTGCCTATGAGAGCTGGCCCCTGAGAAGTAACTATTTTACTTTCATCTATTAGTCAGAGAGGCGATATTAATTGTTAATAGAAATTTATACACCATGTGTAGTTTGTGTGTGTGTGCTTCTTTGAAGCAAATAAATTATTCTTAGCTTATTGAACACAGTCACTGTCAAATAATCTCTGTCTTTGTAAAGTCTTGCATAAATTCACTCTTTGGTTATTGTTACAGACAGGTCCTTAGATTGGGGGGGGGCTACTCACAACTGGGTAAAGATTTTGGTTTCCATCTTCTGTGTGGCAGGCTATGTCTGCTCTGTTGTACAACATTATGCGTGAACTCTTCAGCATTTGTGTGTTTTCTTGTTTCAGAAAGACTTATTTGCAGTCCCCATATACAGAGTGAGTATAAAGCTTGTTTTAAAAATTAATCTATTTTAGGGGGGCATGGGTGGCTCAAAGGAGTCAGGTGCCAGCCCTATATGTCAGAGGTGGCGGGTTCAAACCCAGCCCAAAACTGCAAAAAAAAAAAAAATTATTTTAAATTGCACACAAACTTTGTAGCCACCCTTTGCGATGCAGGTGGCTGTTTAATTGTTCCCCTAAACTCTCTATCTGATTTTAACATGTATTTATCTAAAACAAAACCATTGTGATAGGGGTGGGGAGCTTGAGATTTGGGCTTCGGACAGTGTGTAATTTGAGTTGGTCATGGGCATCCCCACAGAGCAGAACTGAGCTCTGGAAAGGTGAGTAGGAGGAGGAGAAAAGGATGCATGTGACCGATGTCTTAAGGCTTTGATTCTTACCCATGGAGAGCTCTCACACAAAACACCAAATTCTACTTCAACCTGCTTCTTGAGATTTGGGTTTTATTGGTCATAGACCCACATATGTTTTTGTACACATCTACGGTAGAAACTATTCTTACGGGATAAAGTTCCTTCTAAGGCACATGGGCATAACCAGCAGCATATTTATCAGGTATTGTTTCCTTGAGTAGGATCAGTGGCGGCCGAAAGCACCAGATGAGCCTGCTTTGTCCCATCCAAAACAAATGTGATCAATTTGCTTCAAACAGCCCTTTATCAGATTAGTCTTGTTTTTCTGCAGTGGTTAGATGCCAAGAGCCACTTCAACGTCTTATCACTGCAGAGCCGTTTTCTAGCTTCTTGGGCAGTTGTTTGGTGTGGTATTTCCAGGTGCCACTGCTCCTCCATTCCTCCCACCAGATTTTTCCTCTTTGGAGACATATTCACCTTCTTCGTGAGGTATGTGATATTGCTATAACCCTGTGCTATGTCTTATATAAACTATGGAAGAAAACATCATATTTATGGGAGCTATAGTCGCGGAAGGAGTGAATAAAAATGGGATGAATATGTTTAAGCATTTGTATATACTTTCTCGACATAAATAACAACTTGGATGCAGCAGAAAGAACCGTGGAAAGAAAAGGAACTTAGCATGGAAGTGTTGAATTATCAACTATTCAATGATATTTTTTGCGCATTTAAAAAAAGACCAGGGATTTCTATGTTCAGATTTATTAAAATTTCATTAAATGCTTTTAGCAGAGGTTTAGAGTAATCCAATTTACTCCTGAATTGGAAAACGTTAGGAGAAGTCTTACCAAATGTAATAATTTTGTTAAGATTTGAGAACTAAGGTTATTTTATTTATTAAAAAATTAGACAGTGTATTCATGCTGCAATCTGAAATATTTGCAAATAAGAAATATTTGCTATATGCATGCCATATGAAATATTTGCAAATAAGAAATATTTGCTATATACACTGAAGTTGTGTACATTATGCTGACTCAGAAGAGAACAAACACATTTGTCAAAAGATAATGTCAACAGGTTCACACAGGCTCCAATCGATTATTATATTTGAAAGATTTCCAGATATTTGTTGATCTAAGGAAGGTGAGGTGAGGCTAATCCATAATTTATCAATTTTACTGAAAAACTATCCAAGTCGTATTTATACATAACGATGTATGCTGCTGTTGTCTTGGAAAATAGATCAATAGTTAGATCTCATGGCAGAGGTCCCCTGTGATAACCCTTGACTTGTTGCCAATGTAACTGGATAATTTAATTTTGAGAGGCTTAGGTTTGTAAGGAAATGCCCTAGGATTAAAATTTGACCTCCAACTGTTGAATGAATTATAAGTTTGGTTATTCAAGCTATACGTGTGGAGACTAACATCAGTGGAAGAAACAAAGAGTGGTCTCCTAAGTGGGTGGGTCTGAAGTTTGATTTTGGTATTGTTTCTACGCTCTGTTACTAGAGTTTACTTCCATGGAAACAGAGCAAGAAGTATGTTAGTTTAACCATGAAACATTTTATAATGGGCATTGCACATAATTGTCTATTCATAACATGAAGTGCAGCTGCTTCAAGAACACAGAATACTCAGGGTGTATAATATAAAAAACTAAATTATTCTTAGAAAGGGATGTGTGCCATTGGGGAAAGAAATGATTTTAATGTGGCATGTGAATTTGTTACAGGCAATTAAATTTCCTTATAGGAAAGTTATTGGCTAGAGAGTATTTCTATAACATGGTCAGGGATGTTGCTTGAATATATTTGCCCTTATACCTTTATGATTGAGGTTATTACTAGTACTACTACTCCCCCAGACCATTGGATACCAAATGAAGGCATCTTTGACCCATCCTTCTATTCTCCCATTTCTTCTCTCTCCTTCACGGCAAGACATCTACCCAGCCTGCTTAATCTCATACATTCATGGTGAGGTTAATCCATAATTTATCAATTTCTGCTCAGAAACTAACTATTAACACGTCCCCGTACCTAAGGAGTTTTTGAGTTAAACCTGTTTTGTTCCTAATGACAGCAGTATTACTCAGAAAATTCAATGTTCAAAAATTGTGTCATGAAATCAATTGTTTCAAGGTAGTATGTGTGAAGGTGGGGCGGCGGGGTGAGTGGTAAGGAACTGAGTGACTCACTCCAGACCAGCAGGAACAAGATGATATCTTATTCGGGAATTTCAATAATGAAATTATCATTCAGAATGATGTGATACTATTTTGTGAAGGCTGAAAATAGTAAACTGGTTGATCAAAAACAACAAAGATATCCCTGGGAAAATTCTAAAGAGCATGTGAGATCAGACAAGAATCAATGAACTTTGTAGAACCCAAATGAGTCCTAGTGCTGTTTACAGCTTCCAGCAGCAAGCAGAAGAAAGAATGCCAGCCGAGTGTCCTTGCTGCACAGTGAGCAGGTGCAGCTCCTACTTGTTTATTTGATAGCGTTTCTCCACTGAGCAAGGTGCCTCCTCTCAGTCCCGATAACAGTGATTCCAGCAGCTGCTGGAGTCATGCCAGTTTTTCTTTCTCTTTAATTTTTCAATGATGTTCTCTCTAATTCATGTTATAAAAACTCACCCAGTAGGAGAATGCCTGAACAATTCTTTAGTCTAGGTGGTAGTCAAAGTCCCCAGAAATATAGCCTTAATCTGCTCAGCTGTTTGCGCACCCTCCTGTTTCCTCAGTACGTAGCATAACATCGTGGTTAGATATGAGCTTGCCTGTCACTCTGCCTCTGTTCAGATTCCGACTCCTGTACTTATTAGTTGTGCTCTTGGAGGTAAGTTGCATGAACATTTTGTGCCTTAATTTCTTCATCTGTAATGATTTAATGCTAACATCCCATAACCTCACTGGTTATTAGCTCAAACTGTGTAGACCACAGGGCTCTGCTCAGCACGCACTGTCAAGCATCAAGGGGGCTGGAGCTATCTCAAGGGCCATTTCCTAGATACAAACCTCTTTTCCTAGGTTGCTCACGCCTGCCATTTCATCCTTCCTGGCCTACTAAAATTGTAACTACTCCTGTAGTTCTGTCTCCAATACAAATCTTTTTATTATTTCAATCTGTTCAAATGGATGGACTTTCACTTCCCTCCATACTCCACTGTAAGCTCCTTGCCCTTAAGATTTAAGATCACCCAAGTGATTATTGTGTATACAATTTATGAGTATAAAATGTGGAAAAATTTCACATTCTGTTTCGTTTTATTTATGTGTAAAATGAGAAAAACAATCAGAGGAATGGCAGATACTTCCCTTTATCCCACTATGGCCATTTGGTAAGGATGCTTTGGGTTTGCTCAGTTAAGAGGAGGTGATTCCAGACCTGCCAGTAAATAATGAGATAATACTTGAAACTGTGTATTGCTTTGTTTATCTCTCTAAATCACAGATCTGAGCCTGAGGTTCTGAAAAATGGCTGATTATCTTTTAGAATAGTCTGGTCTGAGTTGGGTTCACCTTTAAGGCCCATCTGGACTCTTGGACATCAGTGGAGGGTGATAGTAGTCACAGAATACAGTTTCTCTGATCCTGTGCAACTGGATTTTATTTAAAATGAATTTTATTTTCCGTGGGGTCAATTTGAGAGCGAGCAAAATATTCAGTTTATTTTCCTTCTACTTGCCCAAATTATAAGCCAGACAACCTTTCTTCACATATATTTGTATTTCCTGTAAATATCATTTTGAGTTATATTAAAATTTATAGCTAATAATAGTAATATTGCACACAAATTTCATTTACAATATAAAGGTTTCAAAAATTGAAGAAAACTTTCTCTAATGGAGATTTATTTTGTCATTTTCAACTTGGAAGCCTAAGATTCAAACAAAGGTACTATTTGAAAGGTATTTTGGGGTTAGCACTACATATGTTGTAAGTTAAAGAAAAATTTCTTACAAAAAAGAATGATACAATTTGTTGTAATAATTTGGATCTGAAGAATTAAATTCTCATTAGATTTGCATAGGACTTTTTCTGTATGAATGTACTTTTTCTGATTGTTAACATATGGGTATTTTATTTACTTGTGCATACTGGAGTTATATATCTAAAGAATCTTAGCCATGTTGAGATCTATCTATCTATCTATACAAGTATATATATCTACATATATAATTAAATACATGTTTTTATACATAGTTGTTTCATTATATATAATAAACTATATATAGTTATATAATATATAGAGTTAAATAATAATTATATATAGTTATTTTGTAAAGTTTATGCATTTTATTAAACTGATTGTGGCTATGTGAGTTAACTGAACAGATCTTACATAGTGTAGCTCTTTAAAATTTTGGGAAGTAAGTCTTTATTGATGAGCTATACTCTAGAAACCATTAAGAAAATATATGAAATTTTAAGTGCAAGTTATTTGTCCTTGGAGTTTTCCTATTGTATTTTAACTTTGCTTTTAATGCTTATTCTATTCTTTATACCAAATAATAGTTTCCTATTAAATGAGTAGATATGGTTCTCCCTGGAGAATCGATCTTAAAATAGAAGAGGGGACAACGCACAGAAAAGGCTTCAGTGACAGAGAGGATCAGAAGTGTTGGTCCTGACAGGTGGGTGTTCACCCAGGAATGCTGAGGACTGAATAGCTACAGAAAAATAATAATTTAAGTTATAAATGCTATGAAAAATAAGAATTAGGACTAAATCTAGACTGTAGCCTGATGGCAGAAACAAGGCCATAAACGTGAAGAAAAATTCTGTGGTCAGAAGTTGCAGAGACAGAGAGCAAGTTGGAATGTGTGATTTAAGGTAAGTTAGGACCTGGCTGTTCAGAGTAAGGCCAGGGTATTAGACGCTCACTCTGTGGGGTTTAATATGTCTAACATGGGGAATCACTGGACCTTGTCTCCCTAGATACATTCTCAAGGAACATGTATATGATATAGAAATTGACATTAAATATAAAAATTATTAAGTTTGAAAAACAAAAGTTTAAATTTAATTTTTAATGACTTTTTATAGCAAGTAATTTCTTCATAGCTTTAATCACTGCTTCTATACATTCCAAATAATTAGTTAATGCTCTACTTTTTCTAATAATTAACTAATAATTTCTAATAATTTAACTAATACTCTTTTTTTCTAATAATTAACCAATACTCTACTTTTTTCACTGCAGAACCTGTACCATTTCCAAATACTATTGTTTCCTCGAAACCACAGATCTGAATTTGGATGTACCATCTTCCTCTTAGACTTATTTCCCTGGTAATACTGTTTTTCTTTTTTTATTAGTGTCATCCCATGATTCTATACCCATTCTAAAAATGTTTGATTTCGTTTTCATTTATCTCTGTCTTTATAAATATTAAGACTTAAGGTAGGTTGGAAAGTTGTTATCTGGGAGACAAAGTTAAGTTGATAGGAGACTTTATATTTCTACTTGTTTTTGTTCACTTGTGAGGTACCTGCAACATTTATATGAACAAGAAGCCACACACACCAAGCCTTCCTCATTGTCCTGGCAGGTCTCTTGTTTTGATTTCTGGTGACTTTATAGAGGAGGGTTGTACATCTCCTAGCAGTAGAAGTAAGAGGAGCAACTCTACGGCCAGAATATAGAAACAACCTGGAGGCATTAAAAAGAAGAAAATGTGACAATGTCTAGTAGCTTTAGCGAACATAAAATTGGAGTAGGTGGTTTTATTAGATTCTCATGTTATGGGCCATGGTCTTTTAATTTTGAGAAATAAATGTATTTTTAAACTTAATATTTCTAAAATTGGAAACTTAATTAGTGTCAAAAGATGTTTATGTGCTGCTGGACAATGAGGTTAATTACAAAGTCGTTCGCATCTCTGACTATGGTAACATGGTCAAGAATTGAAGGTGTTTATTTATCCGGCTACCATTTCATCAGACTGCTGCTAGAGTAGAATTATTTGTCTCAGTACCAACAAAAGTGGTTGAATTTTAAATTTGGATCTGTGTTTGTCATTTAAAATGTCCTAAAAAATGATTATACCCTTAGGGAGCACTAGAACTAAAAATTACTCTGAGCCTAGACCACTGCTTGCTTGTCACCATCCAGCATAATTAAGGACAATAGTATGTGCCAGATTTCTTGAAATTGATCACAGGCTTGTCAGAACTAGATAAGGTTCCTGAGACAAATTTTTTGAGCCCTGAGGGATTATCCCTCATTTAATTAACAGCCATAAAACCCCCCAAACTAGAGTTTAACCAAACGGTGAATAGAGAAAAAACTCCAGTATTACATAATTTGTTTCAAAATTATACTTTTGCTTCTAACATTGCTGAAAAAGTCAAGATCAGAAGCCCTGTTGATCATCATGATGCTCTTTCTGACCATTAGTGGTCAAAGTTTATCCAAAGAATCTTTAAGCTTTGAACATGTCAGGGCTTAGGTGCTGTTATTAATGAATAATGTGGTGTGGGATTTTATGGGTAAATGTACGTTATTGTTGATTAGTTTTAAAATACATGCATTTTAATAAAAGGTCTTTTCTCAAAATGCTATTCTTGAATTGGTGATGTACTTCAAAAAGCAATATTGTTTTTGGGTGAAAAATGTAGAAATTAATAGCATCATGAGAAGGATCGTTGGCTGCCTTGGAACTTCATTTGCTTTACTATTAGAATATAACTTTTTATTTTCTTTTAGAGACAGGGTTTCACTATGTTGTTGAGGCTGGTCTTGAACCTTCCGGGCTCAAGCAATCCCCCAGCTTCAGCAGCCGAAGTGGCTAGGACTATAGGCATGCCACTGTGCTCAGCTAATTTCTTTATTTTTATTTTTTACAGAGACAGGGCCTTTCTATGTTAACTAGAATGGTCTAGAACTCTTGGCCTCAAGTGATCCTCTCACTGTGGCCTCCTAGTGTGCTGGGATTACAGGTGTGAGCCACTGGGCCTGCCTTGGAATATAACATGTCTTACATAATATAAGACATAATATGTATTGTCTTATATCTTACATACTAGATAGGAATTTTGTAGGAATAAGAAACTCTAAGTATTAGTAGTGTATACATAAATTGTTTCACATGGAATAGATGCTTTGTAAATTCTTCATTTCCTGAAGAAGTTACTAGGAGGTAAAGGAGTATCTAAATAAAATTGTAAGAACTGAAGTGAGATGCTGGTCTGAGTTTCTTACACTGACAGGCAAATCCCACTCCCCTGCCCCAGTTTCTACCCATCCACTCGTTCATTTACCCACCTGCTCACTCCATTTCCACACATTAAGAAGTAACTTCTTGTGTTAACCCTTGGTTTTGAATGAGAATGCAAAGATAAGCTAAATATAATAGTCTAAGTGGGAGGGTTTGTAGGACAGACGTACGTATAATTATAATAAACCTGGTAAAATGTATGAACCCTGAAAATGATGGGACTTAAGGAGATTTCAGGTTTTCTCACACAAAAAGTAACAAAAAATGGCCGTGTGTGCAGGGTAATGGCAAATTTCATTTATTTTCATGTCTTCAAGCCAACGTCACTTTATTTATTGAGAATTTTAATAAAAAAGTAATCATTGGTATATCACAGATGCCTAGGAAGAGTAGATTGTATGTTTCGAATCCCTACAATTTGATTTATTAGCCCTCAGTTTATTTGAAAGCCGTGTCACAGAGTACAGCTAATAAAAGCAAGAATATTCATCTTTGAGCAAGTTTGATCTGAGGTGAATAACATTAAACAATAGTCTACTGACAAGCAATTAAATACCGCTTCTTTTCCTAGCACTGTTTAGAATGACGGTTGTCCTAACTAGCGGCAGCAACCTTACATTTTAGAATTCCAATATGATCTAAGATGAGAAGAACCTTTTAATTAGATTTCCAATAGCATCCACCAAGACCCTCTGCTCACAATCATCTCTCCCACTTATCTCCATTGACTAAGGACAAAACAAAGCAAAGATAAAGAACCAGACTCATTAACTATCAGTTTATTTCCACTGTGTGTTGCCATTTTCTCGGGGTATCCTGCATAGCTCTTCCCGGAGTGCCATGTACCTCACTTTTAATTTTAGAGCAATTTATTCAACTCTTCTGCATCACGGTGAAACCAGCTGAGGCAAAAATAAATAAAGGGGTGGGTTTCTTCTGCTGTTTGTACTTAAAACGTTATTTGAAGAATAAGACATAAATAAGGAGACACCAGAAAATAATGGTGTATGTCTTTAAACATCTAAAAAGCAAAGCAACACCTAAAATGTCATACTGAAAAAGGTCATAAGAAGTACTTGCATTATCAAGTTAACATGGAGGTTATCAGGGAGTAACAGTTATAAGACAAACTTGATCATAATAGTCTCTGATAGCAAATGAATACGCTATTATTTCATCACCTGGATTTGATGATACCAGACTTGTGAAATAAAGGTTTCATATGAGCTCTTGCCCTTCATAAATGTTGTCCTCTAAGGTAGCTTTAGCTAAACTAACTTATTGCCAAGGAACAGTATTGTTCAGTGAGCAACTTCTTTCTAAGAAAGCTTTGTCCTGTGATCACGGGTCTTATTCCCACTTTCCATCTTTCCCTTAGTCCTTCTGAGCACAGGTATTGTTTTGTTTGGTTGTATTTTGTTTTATTTTTTCAGACAAAGTCTCACTCTCTCATCTGGGCTAGAGTGCATTGGCATCATGAGAGTTCAGTGCAACCTCAGACGCCTGGGCTCAAGCGCTCACCTGCCTCAGTCTCCCTAGTAGCTGGGGCTGGAGGTGTGCACCACAATGCCTGTCCCACACAGATATTTTTACGTTTTTCCTTTCACCATAGTTTGTGCTAGTTTAAAAAAGAAATGTTCACTGAAAATGACAACTGCATTAAATTAACCAACGAAGAAATGACTCTGTCTTTTTTAAAAAAATCGATGTTTCTTTGTTGCCTGTGCAATTGTCATGCTCATTAACTTTTTGAATCATTTAGAATTTTGAGAGCAAAAGAATTTCATTATGGCATGATGCAGGGTTAACTATTTTGAAATGATATTTATACTGCCTAAATTATACCTGGTCATCCAAGTAGAAACTAATAATGACTGCATGATAAACAGATGGAAACCAGGTTGCTAAGGAAAGGGAACAGGAAATTAACTCTTTAATTAGATAACCAAGGTTTTTGTCTACATAATGCCAGAATAACTAATTGAGTATGTTGAATCAGTTAGACTGGTTTTTATCATGTAAGCAGAACAAAGGGCTGACTCCCTGACGCTCTGATTCTTGAACTAGTTGTTGTGGCATCATATAGACAGAATTTCAGGGAAAAAGCAGTTTTGCCTTTGTTTATCAGACAACATTCCAGAGGGAGGCTGTCTGAAGGAAAAATAATTTTCCTTTCGCTGTGAAACAATGTCTATATTTACAAAGCAGTGTGATCACTTTGGCTGAGTTTACTGGCAAAATTAGCTCCCTCAACGGTCTACATTGTGTGTGTCTAGACATATTTTGTGATTCGCCTACGTTAAAATATTTTGCACAGGGCAAATCAATTCTTTAAAGAAGTCTATACATTTCTATACAAGAAATCTGGACAGGATATCAAAATAAGCAGAGCTTATCCTGGAAAATTCATATTCCTTTAGATGGCATGACCTTCTCGCCTCCTGATCTATCTCTGACCTTTTTGGGGCATTTCTGAAACTAAGCATCAATGTCTTCCAATAGTTCTAGAAAACTCAATCATGATTGCATCAAACATCGCCTCCCCTTTATCATCCCTGTCTCTTCTGAGACTCCAGATAACCACTGGGGAGGCCCTCCCAGGCGTTATCCTGCCTCTTAGCCTCCCTCTAATATTTTCTAACTCTTTATCCCTCTGTGCCATATTCAGAATAATTTCTTCAAGTCTGTTATCTAGCTAATCAGTCCTTTTATGATCTCTATTGATTGAATCTGCCATTAAATCTGTTTATTCAGGGTTATTTTACATTTTCAGTTGTTATTTTTATCTGATTAATACATGTGCATAAAGAATCAAATGATTCTGCAAGTTATAAAAAATAACACCCCCCAGGACTTCTTCCTGTGACTTCCTTATCCTCAGAAACAATTATTTTCCCTTCTTTTCTCTGATTACTTTGGCATTTGTCTTTGTATTTTTATGTCATGAGGTTATAATGGATCTTAATTATTGGTCAGTCTTAGGAATTATTTACTAACTTCTTATGATAAAAGTTAAGAATTTAGCCAGTCAAGGGTCCTTTTAAAGCGGAAACTCAGACCCGCAGTTATGTGCACGATTCTGAAATTAATTTTCAGCGTTGTCTTCCCTTTATTTTCTCTTTCTCTTCTTGGAACTTTTATCTTGAAATTATACCTTTAGCATTGGTTTGTCTATTTACTTTCTTGCCATTTTTTTAATATTTACCTTTTTTTTTTTTTTACCAATTTCTGAAACATTTCCTTGACTCCGTCTTGTAGCACCTGACTTCTCTGAAGTTTTTCCTTACTTCTGTTACATTTTTAGCCACCAAATCACAGAGACGTCCTTTCTGTTCTCCCAAACACTCCTTTTTATGGCAGTGTGTTCTTATTTTGTGGCTTTCCATCTTTTCTGTTTCTTTGAGGACACTAATTGTTGTATCTAAGAGTTCTTTCCCCATGTACCATGTTGGCGTCCTTGGAGGTGCTGCTTCCTATGTGTCTGCTGTTCTGTTCACCTCTGTGTTGGAGGCTTTCCCCAGGTACATGCTCGGTTTTGGTTGGGTGCACATGGAAGCGTCTGAGCTCCATTGACTATAAACTACTGGAGAGTAACATGCCTGGGGCTTTCATCTGGGACACTTCTGTACCAGAATCTTAGGTCTTTCATTTGAAGTTGTCAGGTTTCCAGCTTTCTCTGGAGAGCACAGGGCTAAGAGAAATTGCCAGCCTTCTGAGAGCCACTCAGGATGAAAGGAGACGGTATTAGGGAGGGGTTTCGGTGGCATATTTCAATTTACTTATGTTCTCTTTGTTTTTTTGTTAAAAAAAATTCCTTACCTTCAAACATGTCTAATATCCCAAAGTAAGAGAGTCAGTAGTCAAGAAGGAAGGCACCTGTATGGAATAGGATTGACAATCTGGAGAAGCTAATTACTTCTAACAGATTTCAACAAGTCCTTCTTGTTTCATAGCCCATCACTGTACATTTATGTGTAACTGGTACAGCTGATTTTATTAGCTTCAGGAATTAATTCTGAAGTAGAAAATGTATTAGGTCTTAGCTTTTCCCGCCTCCAGTTTAGCTGCCTGCTTTGTCCTCTCTGTCCCCACTTGCCACCTTGTGGAAGCTGTTTTCTGGTTTCCAGAATCTTGCTCCCACTTCCCCTCTTGTCCTCACAGTTCTTGTGTGTTTATGGACCTTGCCAGAGGGTTTCAGAGGGGACAGTGAGATTACATGCAATTATCCCACGTGCATATTTTACCCAAAAGCTTCCAGTGAATTTTTTACTTTAATTATAACATTTTTAACTTCTAGAAGGACGACCAGACTTTAATGTGTTCCGGACCATTTTAGAGAACTTCACTCTCATTTATCATATGAGAATTTCAAAACCCCTAGTTTATTTAACTATCTTTATTATACTTATTTTATATTCTGTGCCTGGTAATTCCATCACATGGAGTGTCATTTCAAAATGGGAAGTACATCTGATTCCTCTGTTTGTTTTTTTTCCTGGCTCTCATGGTTAGATATTTCCTTGAATATTTTGTGATTTTTGGTGGCAAACTGTTATTTCTTGAAATATGTCAGTAGGATTTCTTTAAGGCCTGAAAGAGTGGAATCCATAGTAGGGAATTGTCCTCACTCCTCCTGATTCTCTGGGATTAGTGACTATTTAAAACTAATCTCTGCGTGAGTTTTGCTGGCATACCTGTTTTATAACTAAGGCCTGGCTAGAGCTTATGAATTCTTAATGGATTTCTTTTTTCCGATCCACCTAGGATCACTGTTTGAGATGAACATTTTCTTCCTCTTTATCTATTTTGGGAAGAGGTAAATAATTTTTATCTACCCTTACTCTGAGGATGAAATACTTTGAAGGACTTAGTTTAGAAGGGTAACTACTAAAATCCCTGAATTGGTTTGACCCTAGCTGCTCCCTTTCATCCCCTGAACCTTGAGAAGCATATTCTTATATAAACCAACACAACTTCACTCTGGTTAAGTAGATGCCCTTGGAGTGAAGATAGCTTCAATCTTTCATTTGTCATTTAGATCCCCACTTTCACTTTGTTTTGGCTGATGAATTTTTACATCCCTCTGGCTAAAGTTTTATAAATATATATTTTAAAAAATTTATGTAAGTAAGTTGCTTTCAGCGGTGGGGTCGGTCATGACAATTAGGGATTGTCACACCTCTGCTGCTTTCTTTTAAAGATACGAGGTCTACAGATTTTAGTTTTACTTTCTTGCTTATTTTACTCTCTTTTTTGGCCAATATCATCCGTATGTATAGATTGCTCAGGTATCTATGTTTTGAAGACGCCCAGATGTGTGTCTCTAGTTCAGATCCTCTCACTGAGCCCCAGAACCATCTCTCCCCGTGTGCCCAACACATCTTTATTGAGTCCTCTTAATAGCTTCAGACTAGGGAAGTTTTCACGTTGCTGCTATTATTTGCTATTTTGTATTTACGTAAGTTACTACAGAAAATCTTGAGATAGACTGTTCTTTTGCTTCCAAGAATCACAGTTGACATGATCCTTTCTGATTCACAGGCAAGTTGCCTGGCTTATCAGTGTATCTCTTCTGGAAAAATTTTCTCTTCCATCCTCATTTTACATAATCTCCCTCTTTTCAAAAACCAGACTCCTTGTGGTTCTGTCTAGTTTTACCTCTTCCCTTGACAGCTACACTCAATTGGTCCCTAAGTCCTGATGATTCTGTTTCCTTATTGGCTCTCTTTTCTTTCACTTTTCTATTTCCTTGGTCACTCTTTGGAAAGCCAAATAAATTCTCTTAATTGGATTTCCTTTCCTTACCTAAAGTTTATCTATCCTTTCTTTCATACAGCTGGCAGGTGATTATTTCTAATGTCCAAACCTGGAATTGCTTCCCTTAGTGAAGTCCTTTTTATAACCGCCACTGCCTTTAATGAAAATCCAAACTTTTTAGAACGGTACTCAAGATCCTCTTCAATCTGACTCTGATATTTTTGAGTCTCATTATCTGCGACTTAGATTTTAAGATCTAGTGATATTAAGCTATTTACAGTTCCCCATATCTGCATAGTTTTTCACACATTTGTATGTATCTATGTACACCCACGTCACTCCTGATAAGATCCATCTTCTGTTTTGTGTTATTACTGAACAGGGTATGCACCTCTAGTGATTCCAATGTCATAATAGCTTGCTGAAGCTTTTTCTTCATCTACTAGACTACCAACTACTTGGATTATGCTTTTTTTCTTTGTTTGTCATGTAAGTTCCTGACACATAGCAGACACTCAATGAATTTTGAATATATGAATGAATGAATTTATTAGAATGTTTGGAACAGAACTACGTCTCCAGACTTTTTTTATTTTGCTTTTTGCTATGTAATGTGAGCCAAATTTAATAAAAAGAATTACTTTTTTCATACAAATACTTTCTACGTCTTCATAATTTTAAAGCTCCCTTGGAAACTTCTGATCTCACAATAATAACCTCAGAGCTGGAAGGGAGCCTAGAGGGTATTTAATCCTCATCTTCCAACAAGGCAAAATTTGTCTGATATGCGTTTTTCCACATTGCATTTGGATAACTTCAGGGATTGGGAAAATGTGGAAACCATGGGACCTGTTCTTTCTATCTTTGTAGAATTATGGCCATGGAATGGGGCTTATTTCATTCTGAATCTAAATCTCTCTGCAAGTTTCACACAATGACCTTAGTGAAATCCCCAAACCAGACATGTTTAATACCCCTTGCATAAAATATCTGCCCAAGAATTTGAAGACAGTTTGTTCTCACCCAAGTCTTCTCTACCTTAGCTTAAACTATATGAAATATTTTAACTTTCTTCAGGTAATATTTTTTGGCCTCTCTTAATGCTCACCTCATTTTTCCATCTACTAAGTGAAACTCAGCCTCATTTTTCCATCTACTCAGTGAAACTCAGCCATTTAGGATTGTCTGATTTAAAAAAAAAATTGAGCTGGACTCTCAAGTTACTATTTCTAAACATTTTCACAAATCGAACTTTCATAACTTTATCCTCATTGCCATTTTCCCTCGTAAAACCAATTATGTTTTTATTATAAACCAAAACAAAACAGAATTTTAAAAATAATGTATATTCTTTATAATTCTTCCTTCTAGGCATTAATTACCTTTGTTAACAGTCTAGTACACGATCTTGCACCACATGATTACATTCTGACCAATGATGGACTACCTGTACTATAACAGTTCCACGAGATTACGATGGAGCTGAAAAATTCCTATTCCCTAGTGAGGCTGTAGCTGTCATAATATCGTAGCACAAGGGATTAGTCACGTATTTGTGATGCTGGTGTAGACAAACCTACTACATGGACAGTCATATAACCATATACGGGCAGTGCCTGTGGCTCAAAAGGGTAGGGCACCAGCCCCATATGCCAGAGGTGGCGGGTTCAAACACAGCACTAGCCAAAAAAAAAAAGTATAGCACATACAATTATGCATAGTAAATAATACTTGATAATGACAATAAGTGTTACTGGGTTATGTATTTATAACAGTATAATTTTTGTCATTATTTTCGAGTGTATGACTACTGGCCAAAAGCAATGTTAACTTTAAAACAGGGTCAGACAGATCCTTCAGGAGGATTTCAGGAAGAAGGAATTGTTACTATGGGAGATTTCAGTTCCATACATGTTATTGACCCTGCAGACCTTCCAGTGGGATAAGATGTGAAGGTGGAAAAGAGTAATAGAGATGATTCTGACCTCACGTAGGCCTCGGCTAATGTGTGTTTGGGTCTCAGTTTTAAACAAAAACGTTTAGAAAGTTTAAAAAAAAAGTTTAAAATTAGTCAATTTTCTATCAATCTAGTTACTTACACATTTATCTTTGGCAGTAGCTAGAAAGCTTTTTTTTTTTTTAATTTTGCTCCAGGTATGAAAGGATAAAATGTTTAATAGAGAGTGACTGTTCAAGTGATGGATAGTTTGGTTTTTAGGAATAAAGCCCACCCATAGGAACTCAAGTTGAAAGAAGAGCGTCTCAGAAAACCTAGTTTGGCTGGGCTACTCCGGAACAATAATCTCTGCGCATCTGTTCTGTTTTACTTTGTGGCCACGTTGCCTTTCACGGATTTCCCCCATTGCTTTTCTTTTCATTACTGCAATTTGACTTGCAAAATGAGAATCTTATAATTGGCACAGTCGTAAAACACACGATGTTTGTTTCCACATAGTATATGATTAAAATGGCACCACTCCGGCCCTAAGGATCCATTACGTTTCCAGAGACTGAATCAGTCTATTTGTTTTTGTTTTAAAAATGCATTTATTTTTACAGTTTATGGGCATACAATGGACATCTTATAAACTGCTCATATTTAAGAGTGAAACGTGGTGAAACTTGATCTGTGCATACACAGATAAAACTACCAGCACGTTCAAAACAATGGACATGGATACTGAAAAGTTCCCTCATGTCCTTCTGTAACCTCTTGTTTCCAGCCCTCACCTTTCTTGGCCCCTGACCCCAGGCGACTCTTTATCTGTTCTTACCATCGATGAGTTTGCATTGTATATAATTTGATATAAGTGGAGTCATACAGTATATAGTCTTTGCCTTGTTTCTTTCATTCCTATAACTCACCTATATTGGGTATCAACATTTCATGCCTTTTTAATTGCTACGAAACATTCTCTTTTATAGGGTCAGAATCATCTCTATTACTCTTTTCCACCTTCACATCTTATCCCATTGGAAGGTTTGCCAGGTCAATAACATGTATGGAACTCGTTTATCCATTGGCACTAGGCTTGTTGGATATTTGGGACATTGGGTTGTTCCTAGTTTAGGGCTACGAAAAATAATGTTACTATGAGCATTTATGTATTAATACCAGACTTTTAAAAAACATATTTATTTTTTAATTTGACTTTGATAAATACCTAAAAATATTAATAAAATGACTGAGTCATATGGTCGATGAATGTGTAAATTCTGAAGAAACTACCAAACTTTTTGAGGGAGGGGGAAAATGGTTGGGGTGCTCTGACTGACTGGGACAGATGGGGTGTTTGCCATACCTTTCATGTGGGGGTCATAACTGCAAGAGGGACTCTACCTAACAAAATCAAATATTTTGATGGGGTTGTTTGTACCCTTACAGTAACCTGAAATAAATTTACTTTTCAAGTAAAATAAAAAAGAAAAGAAACTATCAAACTTTTTTTTTCAAAAGTGGGTGTAGCATTTAACATTCCAACTTGCAACATATGAATGTTTCACTGGTAATATTTCTGCAACTCTTGGCAAGATCAGTCTTTAATTTTAGTCTGTCTAACAGTTGTGTGTACTGTTTTCTTTGTGTGGTTTTAACCGGCATTTACCTAAATCCTAATGATGTTCAGCAGCTCTTTATATGCTTGCCACATGTTCATCTGCATTGGAATGCATTTGTTCAAAGTCTTGGTCTGTTCTTTTTTAATTGGGTTGCTTGGGTTTCTTTGAAGTTAGTTTTGTTCTGCAATTTTTGATATAGATATAATTCGCCTGACATGCAACCAACCATTTTAAAGGGTATAATTCAGTGGTTTTTAGTCTATGCACGATGTCGTGCAATGATGACCACGAGCTATCCCAGCACATTTCCGTCACCCTATAAAGAAACCCTGTGCCCATTAGCAGTCACTCCCAATTTCTTTCTTCATTTCTGGAAAGCCACCAATCTATTTTCTGTTTCCATGGATTTTCCTAGTCTGGAAATGTTATATACATGAACGCATACAACGCGGGAAAGTTCTGGTCCAGGTTCTTACATTTAGCATGATGTTTTCAAGATTCATCTGAATTATAGCATGTTTGTCATTCCCATTATATGACTGAACATTCACTGCTTTTTGAGAATTCTTTACATAGTCTGGATACACGTTCTTAATTATGTTCATTTGCAAATACTTTATCCTAGTCTGTGACTTGTCATTTAATGTTATTTCAAAGGTAAGAATTTCTTAGTTGTGATAAAGTTGGATTTATCATTTCTTTCTTTTGTAGATCACACTTTTGGTAGAATATCTATAATATTTTTCTGTGACACAGGGCCATGAGCGTTTTACTCTCAGCTTTTTCCCTAGTATTTTAATAATTTTAAGTCTTACATTTGGGTCTATGGATCATTTTATGTTAATATTTTATATGTGTGAAAGTAAAGTTCTTTTTTTCAATATGAATGTCCTATTGTTACAGACTATTTCCACAAATGCTACTACTTCCCGATGACAATACCTTCATCACATATGTGTGACTCTACTACACTCTCAGATCTTCTATTGACACAATCGTCGATGTTTACACTAATATTGCAGAGTCCCGATTCTTAACTGCATCTTTACAGTAAGTCTATCGATCAGATGGAGTAAGATGCCCACTTTTTCTCCAAAGATATTTTGGCTATACTATTGGCTTTACATTTCCGTATAATTTTAGAATTCATTCATCATTTTCTAGAGAAAATCTTGTAAGAATTTTAATTCAGATTTTAATTTAATTTACAATAAATCTATGTATCATTTTAAGAAGTGACATCTTAATCACATTAACCACGTATTATTCTATGAACATCACATATTTCTCTGTGTATTTAGGTTTTCTTTAACTTCAGTAATTATTCATAGATTCCATGTATAATTTTGACACACAGTTATATCCATAAATAATTCATATGTTGTGATGTTATTATAAATGTTGTTATACAGTGTTGATTTATAATTGCTATTAGTGATATGTAGAAATGCAATTGATTTTTGAATACAGAATTTTCAGTCAGAACTTGACTGATCTCTTCTTCCAGTCACTTCTTTGAAGATTACAGTAAACTTTCTCCATACACAACCATGTCATTGATGAATAAAGTTTACTTTTGGTAGGATTTTCAACTACAAAGCCAGATTCTTTATTATAGCTAGGGCATCTTATGACTTCTCCACAAGCAAGCTTTGTTATTTTATCTTTCAAGGAATCTATTCATTTCATATGTTATAAATTTGTTGACATAAACTGGTTCATAATATCACCCCCCTTTTAGTATTTGTAGCACCCTTAAGAATATAACCTAATTCCTGAAACTGTCTTTTTCCTTTTCTAATGTTTTTAATTTTTTTTTAACTTTTCAGTTTGGGTAGAGTTTATTAATTTCATATTCTCAAAGAACCAGGCTCAGTGCCTATAGCTCAGCAGCTAGGGCGCCAGCTATATACAGCAGGGCTGGTGGGTTCGAACTAGGTTGTTGGGCCTGCCAAACGACAATGACAACTACAACTACAAAAAAAAAAAAAAAAGCCAGATTTGTGGTGACTACTTATAGTCCCAGAACTTGGGAGGCTGAGGCAAGAGAATCACGTAAGCCCAAGTGTTTGAGGTTGCTGTGAGCCGTGACACCAGGGCACTCTATCTGGTGCGACATAGTGAGACTCTGCCTCAAAAAAAATCCAAAAAAAACCAGATTTGGTTTTATTAATTTTGCTGCATTTTAATTTTATTTCCATACTGACTTACAATTTTCTTATTTATTCTTACTTAAGGTGTAATTCATTCCCTCCTTTTTACTAGTGAAAAGATGAAGTTAGTAATTTGAGATGTTTCTTTACTTTTAAAATAAGCATTTGATGCTAGAAATATCCCCCCAAGTATTGCTAAAGTTTCATCCTATAAATTTGAGTATGTTGTACTTCATTTTTGTTCAGTTCAAAATACTTTCTAATTTCCTTTCTGGTTATTTCTTCAGTCCATTTGTTATTTTAAAGTATATTATTCAGTTTCCAAATACCTAGAGATTTCCAGATAAAACTGTTACCAGAAAACAAAATTTTTTAACTTTTATTCAGACTTATTCGATGGCCCATCATATGCTATGTCTTGGTATATGTTGTGTTTTTTCTTTAATAATGTAATATACTCCTCTTAGGTAAAGAGTTCCATAAAAGGAAATTAGAACATGTTGGTTGATGGGGGTATGATCTGTCTGTGTACGCTCTCAACGTGCAGTGTACAAATTCTGTCCTGAAGTTCAAAGAAGTTGGTTTTCTTCAACGTTATAAAAGTCTCCCAGTCTTACTTGAAATCTTGAGAATTTCTCTTTCAGTTTTCACAGTCATGTAGTCCTATATTATATATGTACATGTGCGTATATATAATGTATACTCCACAAATATATACATATATTAACAGTTATGTATTATTAACATGTTAATAATGTTCAATTATATTACATATAGTAGTGTACATTATATTATCTATAAAACAGTAACATTATAATAATATACATTAACATATATGTATATATTTGATGGCTCTTCTTCTCTGCCAGTGTTGTGGAAAGCCTCTGTGTTTACTTGGCAATCTATCGATCCTTATTATAAAGATAGAAGTCACTAATGCAACTTTTTTTTACTTGGTGCCAATAGTTTTGTGATGTAATTATCTCTAGATAGTATGTTTTCCCATTCATTTAATGGTGTCTAACCAAGATATTAAATTCATTCCAGGGTCTGAATGAGTGATTCCACATAATGAATGTCAGTTTTACAAAGTTTCATATATTCTGTTATAAAAGTTTAGAAACTTTTACCTAAAAAGTGGGTGCATTTGGAGGAAATAAAGAAGAAATGGTATTGTTTTCCTATGGTCCAGCTTACAAATCTTCAAACGTTTTCTTTTCTCGTGAATATATGAACATTTATATTTGTGTTTTTAAGACGAGAGTTATGAAAGGACAATATAAGCCAAGACTGGCATGACCTGATAACTCATGATTCAAAATGCATTTTAAAATGAATTAGTAACATACATCATGTTAATGTCACAAGAGAAGGGAAATAAATATAATCTGGCCACCCAGTTGAAGAGATACAGGTATAGCGGTCTGTTTCTAAATATCAGATCATTTAATATAGTGAAAAAAGGCAAAAGATATTACATAATTATTCAGGTTAAATTCACAGTTTAACTGCCATCAATGCGCACATTACAGGGAAGTTTTAAGCACATGGGTGAATTGTACGCTAAGAACCATTATATTCATGTCGTGTATAAAAATAGTACATGTGATTGCAAGTTATTAAACCATGAGTTGGGTTAACCATAGTTTCCTTGGAAACAATGATGAATAAAACAATTCATTACACTGAATTAACCTGAGGTAATAGAGCTAATGAATTATCTCCCACCTACGTGTCTCTCTCTCTCTCCAGGCCCTTTCAGCTCTTAACTCCCGAGCTGTAAATCTTCCCTACAGATTCTTATAACTCAGGGTGAATGACATGCTTTCCAATTCTAGAGTAACCACCACTTACTTTCTTATATCTGCTTTGTTGGTCTTTTTATTGATTACGCTCGCTGACATTGTTTTCTTAATATTGCATATGTGTAGTGTTTTCTAAGAAAAAGACCAAGTTCAAAATATTAGACATACTAAGACTACCTTTGGAAATATTTTTAATGATTGGCTCTCAAATATCTCTATGGCTTATACATTATTTTGGACAAAGTAGGAAGTAGATGCATACGTTAAAAGTAAGAGGGGTAGGCTCCCAAGAACAGCTCATGAATGATGTCACAGAAGAGTTCTGGTCTAGGAATCAGAAGTCCTAAATTTTAATTTGCTTCTAATCTTTCCTTCTGGTGATCTCTTCCAGAGGCAGTTTCATCATTTGTAAAATTGGGTTAATTCCTTCTTCGGATTGTTGGGAGGAATGAAACCATGTATATAGAAATATTTTGAAAGCTGTGGTGTGGTGTGAAATAAAAATAATCATATGGAAAAGTCAGCCCTGCAAATAGTAATTGGTTCATGAGTTTGCTGTATAAAAATTAATTAATTCGCATTTATTAAGTGCTTACTTTGTACATCGCTTAGCCACTATTATCACGCTCATTTTGCTGATGAAAAAAACCAAGGCACAGAGAGTTTAAATAACTTACCTATGGTTACAAAGCTAAAGCTAGGATTAAACCCAGATTTTCTAGCTCCAGAAATTATTCTATTGATCATTATGCCAAGTTGATACTGTCATAGGATAACTCATTAGATCTGGTAAAAAAAAAAAGCCAAGCTTACAAGCAGTAATAGTTCTCTAGAAGAAAATCCTATGTACTAGTTAATATTCTCTTACAATATTGTCCGTGCTTTCCTCATTTTTTGTGTCTTCATAGATGAGGTCTGAAAATTGAGTTTGCGAACTCATCCTAGAAAAAGTGCCGCATGTGTCATGGGGGGATATCACCATGGTCACCTCCAGAGAACTCCGCTGGGAAGCTGGACATCCACACAGACACCAGCCCCTCCTCCACCCTTGAAAGCACTTCGGTAACTTTTTCTGGATGACCATCAGAGCTGTTGTTGCATGCATACAAAAACTCCAAACAACAATAATGAAGGCCGCTCAGCAAGCCACCCCCACGTGTCGACACGAACACAGCTGTGAGACACTGATAGAACAAAGTTATGAAACCCAAAGAACCCAGTTGTTTATACCGAGCTGCCAATAAAAGTACACCGGGCGGGTCGGGAACTCACTTGCCAAGTCCTCACTTGGTCTGAGGACAGCTCACATCGTCCTTGCAAAAAATGAGTTCCAAAATTCCTTTAAAACAAAACAAAACAAAACAAAACTAGACTTTAATTTATTGGCATTGTCAATTTCTCCACAGGACAGGTATTTTTTTCCCATGCCGTGAGATCGTTTTCCATCTGCCCTAACACAGGCCCACACGTCTTCACTCGGGAAACGTAGCATTTCAAGCAGGGCACATGATAACTTTTCACTTTCACAATCTCCACGCTGCCGCCAGAAGTCTTCTAGGCATTTGCTGTGAATTCTGTCTTCAGTGCGTCTCTCGCTGGTTTTGCGCAGACCTGGGAGTACCCGACGCATCTGAGTCCTGCCGGTGGGCCATATGCCACCATGATGTCGCGAGAGTGAGCTGTGGACACCGTCGGTGTCGGCTTCTAGTTCCAAAAGTGCTTTGAAGGGTGGCCTAGGTCCTGCCACCTGCGCATAGCTTCCTAAGGAGAGTATTTTGAAAGTGACCTTAGTGATGTTCAGTGACGAAGTATGTAGCACTCTTCCCCAGGATAAGTCCAGGAACTTAATTGTCAGCCCTCATCCAACAGTGCTGAATTAATTTGCTTTTTACCTCGTATTTTCCACTCACATCCCGAATCAGTCAGAATTCAGCGGGGAACATACAATTCTTCAAATTTGAGACATGAGGTATTTATAAAGGGTTTCTTCAAACAGGAAATGGAAGAGATGGCCTGCCAGCTGGGGATAGGGAGGCAGCCCGGAAAGTTAAGCAGTGGGAGGTTCCAGGAGCCCGTAGGCCAGAAGGAGTTAAAGTTGTTCCGGAGCCCAAGCTCTAGGCTCACACAGCAGGAGTTACAACTATGGAAGGCCTGGCGGCTGGAGGTTGGATGCACCAAACCCAGCAAGCCTGAGAAGGACGGGCATCAATACCCTGCTCCTCCCCACACTCTCCACCCTCCGGTTTGTTTGTGAAGTCTTCCTCTGGCCAAAACCACCTGCAAGCCAGCTGTCCCCAGAACCTGGGAAAGGCAGCCTGCAGTCCTCAGTCCCACTGGCTCCTATGCACACCCCCACCCCTGACTTAGAATAAAAAGATGTTCTGAGCACAAGCAGACTCAGCCCTGGCAGATTTCCCTTTGAGTTTCTTTGTTTTCATTTTCTATGACAAACCATTTCCTCTAGGCTGCCTTCATCAGAGAATGAGTCAAAATCTCCGGTTTAGAGCATTTAGTGACACTGCGTTGTTTTTCCTTCTACTGACAAGAGAAATTAAACCTGGCTGCTGTGAAGGGCCCCAGGGATGCTATGATCCCTGGCACGCAGGAAATATTCATTAAAATGTTCTAAGTGAAGGCAAAGTGGCCCCTGAAAGTGATAATGGTCCTCATATAACGAATATGGTGAACAGCCCCTCTCTTTGGGGTTCATTCTTGGGTTAGTTTGAGTTTTCCAATAATAATATCTAGTAATCTCTTCTTCTTAATATCTGGCTTCAGTTTTGATCTCTGCCTGATTCCAAAATTCTTCAGTAATGTTCTATTGTTAAAATATCACATCATTATAAAAGTTAGTGTATTATTTTTTTCTAAATCTCTATCTTGAAAATTCTCAAGCTGTAGAAAACATAAGAATACAGTGAATAGATATAACCTTTTATTCATATTTGCTAATTATGTAATACTAATTACATGCATATACTATTTATGCATAAATCATATCATTTACTCCTCCTATATGTGTGTATTTACATATTGCATATTTTCCGACATAACTGATGTATCACTAACAAATAAAAATTGTATATATTTGGGCAGCACCTGTAGCTCAGTGGGTAGGGCGCTAGCCACATACACTGAGGCTGGCAGATGCAAACCCCGCCTGGGCCAGCTAAAACAAAACGACAACTGCAACAAAATAATAGCCAGGCATTGTGGTGGTTGCCTATAATCCCAGTTACTTGAGAGGCTGAGGCAAGAGAATTGCTTAAGCCCAAGAGTTTGAGGTTGCTGTGAGCTGTGACACCACCTTACTCTACCCAGGGTGACAGCTTGAGACTCTGTCTCAAAAAAAAAAAAAATTGCAAATATTTAAGGTGTATAATCTGATGATTTTATGTATGTATACATTGTAAAAAGATTACTACAATCAAATTAAGATATTGATCATCTCATATACTTATATATTTTTTGTTCTTAAAACACTTAAGATCTACTTCCTTAGCAAATTTCAAGCATACAATGAGATGTACAAGTTAACATTATTATTAGCTCTATATAGGACTTTAAAAAGTAAGTTTATACATTATTGAACACTTTATGTGCAAAATATAAAATACATTCTTAAGATTAAGAACATATAGA